>MU275156.1:270496-287761 GCA_022160315.1 Panus rudis PR-1116 ss-1 | reverse complement strand
TGTAGTAATACTGCTTCTTCAACTGTCAAAATACATTATCTTCTCTTCGAATGACTCAAGAACCAATAATAGAGTTTTTTGCAGTACTATACAATACCTCTCTTCAACTCTGGCTGTCCTAAGGCTCTACCGTCAGCGAGATCCGACTGCAGAGATGTTTGCTGGTGTATCATTCACGTGACCAGATCTTGCAACTCAATCTTGAGGCGCCACCGGAAAGTCAGGCGCGAGACCTGATGTGACCGTTACAAATGGGCGCTAGCTCTACGGTAGGGGTCCTCTGCCAGAATGCCCCAGACGTTCTCCAGAACGGATGGGTACGAGACCATGGGCATTGGAAGCGAAAGGGCCGTCATAATCGAGTTACAAGCGGTTGTAAGGGGGTCATAATCCCTTGTAAGCGACGTTGTAACTGTCATTAGAAGCTGATTGGAAGCTGATGTAACCGGAATTCCCTTACAAGGGGCGAATGATTTTTGCGACACGGTTGCTGCTCTAAAAGCCTTAGTCGCGACCATACGATTGAGAAGGTACAGTCGAAAGTGCGCATTCGCCTCGCACTTTTCGACGTTGCAACGGGCGTTCTGTACGTACAGCAGAGTGACTGGGTCTCAATCGTTCTCCGATCATCAACGATTTTTCGCAACCTGAAAGTTCAAGCTGCCACGAGCTAGCTGCCCTCGATCGTAAGAGCTCTGTAAGTGTTTTGCTATAAAATTATACTCAACCATGCTGATTATGAAGGTCTGCCTGACCTAGGTATGTCCACCCTTCATTCTCTGCCTGTTGCCACCGACAAATCTTCCCCCATTTCCCCTAAATCACCCCAAGCTCATTTCCATCATCTTGGCGTATAAGCATGTCTTCAAGTTCAACACAATCAGTGGCGAATTCACCGAATGGATATCGCGATGAATTTGTGATCCCTACTTTCAACACGATGAAGGCTACCGCAGTGCCTGAGAATCTCCGTGCGCGCCATCTGCTTGACTGTCCGTTCCTCTCGATATCCTGAGGCAGTCTAAATAGAGGATTCCCCGTGCACGTATCTATGCGGTAACTCCTTGGGACTACTGCCTAAGCGGTCGAGGAAACTTGTAGAAGAGGAATTGGAGGTATGGGGAACCAGGTACAACTATGCTAGGCCTATTCAACTCTATAATAATCACTAATGCCCATGAAGAGGTGTTGAGGGTCACTTCGATCACCCCTATGACCGACCGTGGATGTATATCGCCGATAAAATACATCCCTTGTTCGCCGAGTTGGTTGGTCAGTATTATTTCTCTAATGCATGCTGAAGGAATATCGAGGTAATCGGTCGTATAGGTGCAAACGAATCGGAAGTCGCATGCATGGGTACTCTGACAGCCAATCTGCACCTTCTCATGAACACGTTCTACAAACCCACCGCCACAAGATATAAAATTTTGTGTGAAGCCAAAGCATTCCCTTCCGATCAAGTAGGTCCAGCCCACATCGTTCATGTTGAATTAGGTTTACGGCGTTTATTACACAGTACGCATTTGCGTCTCAAGTGACGGCACACGGTTATGAAATCGAGGACGCGTTGATCGAATTGTCCCCCCGTGAAGGCGAATTTACTCTTCGTGAAGAGGATATTTTGGCCACCATTGCATCTCAGGGATCGAGCATAGCCGTGGTGCTGTTCAGTGGTGTTCAGTATTATACAGGCCAGTGGTTCCCCATGCAGGCTATAACAAAGGCCGCGCATGATCAAGTAAGTGTCGAATTGTCACAATACCGTTTTTGTACCAAATTGTTTAACAGGGATGTATATGCGGGTGGGATCTTGCGCACGCCGTCGGAAATGTACCTCTATTACTCCATGACTGGAACGTCGACTTCGCCGTATGGTGCACATACAAGTACCTCAACTCGGGACCAGGTGGGATCGGCGGTCTTTTTGTTCACAAGAAATGGGAAAATGAGCCAATCCGGTAGGGACGCTCAAATCGCTTTCTCATTAATACATGAGGCTGACTCACGGCTGTTAGTCACGCAGGCTGGTGGGGACATGATCCTACCACTCGTTTCGCAATGCCTCCTCGTTTTACCGCGATTCCCGGAGCCCAAGGATTCCAGCAATCGAACCCTTCTGTACTTGCAACTGTCTCTCTATTGGGATCTCTACAAGTGTTCCACGATGCTGGAGGCATGGAGCCTCTCCGGGCGCGTTCGCTTCAACTCACTGGTCGCCTGGAAGAACTTTTGCGCAAGAGCAAATGGTGGGTCGCGCCAGATCGCGCGAGTGGTTGGTCAACAACGCAGGAGCGCAGGATCGGCTTCACTATTATCACTCCAGCGGAACCGTCCTCGCGAGGTTCTCAGCTCTCGCTGCTGTTCCTGCCCACTAATGGGCAGGTCATGCCTCTGGTGCAGAGCGGGCTGTCTGAGTTGGGTGTCGTTGGAGACTCGAGAAAACCAGATGTTATCAGGTTGGCACCGTGTGCGTTGTACAACACTATGGAAGATATAGAGAGGGCTGTCGAGGTTTTAGAGCAGGTGATGTCGGATGTTGCTGGACGGGATTTGCCTGGCTCTGAGGTGTGATTGTGCGAATTCTATGGAACGAAGAGGTCGGCTTTACTCATGACCACTATGTAGTAGTGACATAAAGCGGCGCAATACAATATTGTTCAGTGTATAGTTGCGATAGACGGACTAAAGTGAATGACTGCCGCAAGTATTGTCCGGTGAGTCGGGAAATGGCATGTAACTGATATATGTTGTAATGGCATATTTGATTGTGTTTACTACAAGCTCGCAGGGCTACTACTGGCTACTACCAGTACTGAGAAATGTATTTGGATGAGTGAGAACGGCGGCTTGAATCGGAATTTTGAGAAACATCAGGACGATTCGAGCTCTTGGTCCTTTACTTCAGTGCTAGGAGGCGGCATACTAAAGATGTCTTTAATTGGATCCACATGAGCTCCGAGGCGGCTTTGCAGAGCACGTCCGACCGCGGCGGATCTATATTCGTCCATGTCATGTCGCTGACTGCAGCCTGGTTGCGGACCACGATGAGGAGGATATCCTCGATTTTTCCCGGGCCCCGCAACGGCCGATCGGTATTCCTCACAGCAGAATGTTGCCGTCAAGCATACGCATCCGCGTATTATCCCCGTATAGTCTGTCGGCATCGTAATAAGCTTCGTTGGATTTCAGGCCAATACGGTGGAGGATATAAAGGCCCATAACTCGTATGTTTGGAATGATACTACCTCAACCCAACCCCTGATATTGCCCTCAGTATCATCACTCTCTTCGAAGCACAGAAGTTATGCCTCAGAACATTCCACCCGTGCTCACGACCGACCTGTCGGGAAAGACCGTCTTGGTGACAGGTGCCAACATTGGTCTTGGGTTGGAGGCAGCGAAACATTTCGCCCGCATGAATCCCCAGAAACTCGTCGTCACCACTCGGAGCGTCGAGAAGGGGGAGGCCACCATCGCGGGTTCGTCGTGTTCACTCCTCACGTTACCCCATTTGGTTGACCCTTTCCATTTGTTTAGCTATAGAGCGAGAGACCGGATTTACTCGCACTGAAGCGCGGGTCTTGGAGCTCTCTCGCTTCGACTCCGTGCTGTCCTTCGTTGAGCAGTTCAAGAAGGAGAACTCATCTCTCCACATCCTCGTGGCCAACGCCGCTATCGCTCTCCCTAAATTTGAACTGACTCCCGACAACTGGGAAACAGAGTGAGTGCTAATATGATTTCTTCGACTGTGTTGTGAGTAGGATTCTCACCGCTTGTCTCTCAACATAGTATTCAGGTCAACCATCTGTCCACCGCCTTGTTGACGTTCTTGCTTCTTCCACTCCTGTCTAACGCTGCTAAACCCGATTCCCCGTCGCGAGCGGTGATCGTGTCTAGTGGCGTCCACGAATGGGTATCTTTCAGTGAGGATAAGTTCCCGGCCAACATCCTGCAGAAACTAAGCGACGCGGCGAATTACAACGGCGACGCTCAATACAGTTATAGCAAACGTACGTATCGGTATCAAGAAACAATACATCCATCGCTGACTTACCTCCTTCAGTGCTCAACGTTCTCTTTACACGAGCTCTTGCTGAACACCTCGCTCAGCCGTCTAGTGTCATAGTTGACACTGTCACACCTGGATTCTTCTTCTCCGGCCTGCGACGTTACAACGAGGACCAAAGTCGTTTCGAAACGCCCGAGCTCAAAGCAATCGAGATCACAGCCGAACAGGCTAGTCGAAATGTCATCTACGCTGCAATCGCAGGCAAGGAGGACATCCAACGATTCCAAGGAGCGTACATATCTTCTGAGTCTCAGATCGTCCCCCCAAGCCAATGGGTTCGGAGTGCAGAAGGTCATCGGGCGCAAGAGAAGGTTTGGGTAAGTAATCTTATCCCACAGCGACCTAGCTGCTTGAGCTGATGATCATCGCTTGCGACTTAGGCCGAAACCATCGAGGTTCTGTCCAAGGTTTCCCCTGACCTCCAAGGAATAGTGACAACATACACGAAGTGATTCAATCGACCTTGTCAGGATTGTGCTGAGTGGAGAATGTAACCGTTGAAGAAACCAAAGACAACATCGACGACGTTACTGTTGTGCGAGTATCCTGACGCATTACTGCTTTGGATTGTATATTAGCGAAAATTTATGTCAACAAAGACACTTGTACCTGCATTAATTGGTGAATTTCTATGCAGTCGCCCTTGTAATTGACGGGTAATTGACAGGGTTAGTAGCGCATACTCGCCCCAGTACTCGCGGTGATTGAACTGTTGTGCCTAAAAGAGAGTAACTGCTAGGGACGACTGGACATAATTAGGAACGAAGGAGATCTAACACTTTCCACTGCAGATGCCATACCTGCTATACTAGAAACGCAGACGAGTGTGAGCATTGGAAAGTCAGACATCGATGATTAACCTCCCATTTGACATGGTGTGAGTATAAAGGGAGAAGTAGGAAGAGGCCGGGGTATACATATCGTAAGTGCAGTCTTATTGCGAGGGTTTCCTCTTCGCAGCACTACGCTTGCAGACAGCTCAGAATGCGCACTGAGAGTTCAACAATAGGTCGAATGACCTGTCGTGATAAGTAGTTGTTATAATGCAAATAAAGCTCTGAAACGTGACCTCACCAAGTATTGAAGTGGCAGAACTCGCTCTCATTCAGCTGTCATTTTTCAAGTTAACTCACAGAGCTCTTGTCAGGTATTCATGACCTGGCAAGTTCAAAGCGATTGGAATGGCTAGACCTGTCGCTCAACCTGTCTGCTGCAAGTGTGACGCTGCGGTCAAGGTCGGGATGAATCAACATATTGATATGTCCGGAAGATGGAGCCCAAGGGGGGTAACATTTGGTATTGACACGGCCGCCGTGTGAGGGATATGGCTTCGTCGGTCGTGGATGATTCAGTGTCGGCGGTTCTGGTGCGATGAGTGTTGGTGAAGGAAGGAGTTTACTGTTTGGCGCAGCAGTGACTCTTCTGACTGTACGTGATCGCGACGCTCGGACGCTGCGATCTGACGGGAAATTATCTGATAAGATGCGCACATTGAGAGTTATCAGATAACGATATTACACGGGCGGACAGTCCCGTCAACGCAGATATGATTCAGGGATTTTCATGTAGTTTTCAAGAGAAAATCATAAAATTATCAAAACCTACACAGCCAGCAGGAAGTCCAAGGAAATCCTAGGATTTGTGTACGCGTGAAATTCCTATGGTCAAAACATAAGATTTTCTGCGGAACGACACAAAAATGTTTCAAAACCTGTCGAAATTAGGTTTTTCACCAGATTCTGAGCGCCAGGACCTTCTTTCCGGAATCTCGTGCCAGGAACGTGTCCCACTGCAGCGCCGCAACGTCTCTTTTGTCTAAATATGGTATAAGGTCTTCTAAGTCGACGTTAACATGAACCGCTTGTGGATCGTGCAATTTCCCCCGCTTCCTCATACCTCTCCTTGAACAGTCCCCTTACGTCGAACCGATGTATGTAAATGAAACTCAAATTGACGATATTCGAACAATACAAACATGCATACAAGGACTCCTGCACCATCGCCGACCTCCAAGGACTGGCAGCACTGCTTCAGACCTCAACACTTGGACACGGCTCCAACCTTCGCCCTTTGACCTCACGACGTGCAGCTTTGCGAACACGGCGTCTCTTTACGGGGGTGGGAGCCTCAGCGTCGTCGCTGCCAGCACGAAAGATGGTGGCATCATTCGAATCCGAAATGATGGAGGATGTTGTTTCAGTGGACACCACAGAAACTGAACGCGAGAGTTGACGAACCGGAGTGGAGGCAGGCAGTGTTGCGGTACCATTAGGAGCTGATGCAGTAGCTGAACCGAAAGGCGTTGATGAGCGAGAAACCGATGCTGAAGTGGTATAGGTGGCCGTCCTAGCAGGGGAAGCAAAATGTGGAGGTGCAGACGCAGTTCTCCAATATGTCACGCAACCCCATGCCGAACCTGAACCGTAACGTGCACCGAAGGGCTGAGTAGACCCACCTGGGCCGACCATATCTGAACCCAATGAAGTTTCTGCCCGGGACGCGTTATTCAACCCTGCGACAGACCGTGACGGACGTGCAGCCTTTTTCTAAGTCACATTCAGCTATATGCATGCCATACATGCAAGAGATACTGACCCCTTTGCCTTTATCAGACTCCTCATCGTCCGAGTCCAAAATCTCGATGACATCGGGGACAGTTCGCTGACGTTTGTTACCGTTCACCTTGCCTGTCTGGTCCTGCTTCGACTGACTTGTATTTACAGGATGTTTGCATGTGCCTATGGCAGAATGGGTTATCAATTGCATATGAAATATCAATGGTGAGCATACCAACCTTCAAGGATTGCCACAACTTTTGTACCCTCAGGTTTCTGCTCGACAACTACCGCCTAATACGAGGACAATAAATAAGTAGCGGTAAGTACCAACGATGTTTGTAAACTCACTGGAAGCTGAGAGTTGTTGCCTTGAAACACGTTGATCACGATAGGTGCTGTTCCCCCGGGAACCTGAACAGTGTTCTCCGGGGGACGTGCATGAGCTTGAGCCATCTCTGGTGTCAAGAATGCTGAGTCGTCGCTCGGGGATTTGAGTCTTGCAGACATGTCCCAACCGTGCCGTCTTTTTATGTGCACCAATTTCAATGCTCAGCCGAGTTGCTTGGGGACTTCGCGACACGTTCAATCAGATTCATGTTCGAGAAGGCCGTGTTTCTGGGTCCGCAACAGCGCGATGTGAACTCGCGATCAAGATTCGCGTTGCTCTCTGCCATCATTCATGTTCTTGGGGACCCTGCGACACCTCGGCCCTGGCTTGAATTTGCGTTGCAGATCCACGTGTTTGAGCAATTTCCACTGCGTCATTTGTTCGGGCGACGGGCACCTGCTGACGCCGAAATTGCTGCAGCGTCAGCTCGCGGTGCGCACCAGGAACACAAGTTGCAACTTGTCGCCCTCTCGCTTCAACGTCAGGCGGCCGTGGTGAACCGAAACTGGCCTTCTTCGCACCCCAGATTCTCATCTGGTCCAGGCAAGTGTGCCACATCTCTCGCTTCAACACTCTTGCTCCCGTGTTGGCTCAGACATCCTGAGTCCAGAAGCACACCCCTTTGGCGATATTCGACTGCGCGATCCCATTCGCATATCGGCCGAGCAGATTGCAAAATCAGTATTGCAACGTCCAATCCTGCTCATTCAGTCCGCGTGCAACGATGCCCGTGAAGCCATCGTCACGTCGACGTCAATTTTCCCGTCCCTCGAACAAGAGATTCCATGTACGCAAGCATGTAGGTAGGCTCATCTTGCACGGAATCCTTGCGTTTTTACTTTTGGCCAATGTGTTCATTCAACCGTATATTTGCGGTGGGCATGGCACTGGCATTGCACATCTTGTCACCATGCCTGAGACCTTTTGTTTGCACCTTTCACTTCCCGCCTTTCTACTTTATATGTGCTTGATATTCTCTGCATCTGCTCTCAACGGTATGTTATTTGCACTTGTATCATGTTTCCTCCGGCTGAAGTAAGTCTTAGTACTGTACTCCCGATGTGCAGCACATTCAAGCACGCCGCCAGTCGATAAACATATAAATATATTTGTTTGCGGTGGACTGATTCAGAAGACGACTGTATTGCGTAAGTCCAGTCTATATAACTGTTAGGGTATGTTGCATTGACTCGCCGGATGCCGGTAGACTTGTCGCCGCACAACACAATACAGGACGTTCGCCATCAGTTAAGACGCCGCCACCTTCTTCCTCATTTGAACCGTATACAGTTCAACATTTACTTTCCGCGCTTCTCACATGCCCCCCTCGAACCTGACTTGCGCATCATGGATATCGGTGCAGAGGACCTATCAACCCTGCAACTCCGCGCATGTATTCTAGGCGGAGCGACTAACAACCCCAGTCGCGTGCCACCAACTGTCCAAGCAGCCAATGGTATATAGTCTGCTTTTGTTCATTTGCGTACAATTGTTACTGAATGGGTTGCTCTTTTAGGCCTACAATTCTCCTCAAACACGGGTCATTTCCCCGCAAAGGATCCACACTGTAAGTATCGTTCTGGTGCTGTTGCTAGTAAAGCCACTGACCTTGTCTATCAGTATGGGAACCCATTCCCCGCGACCCGCAGCGCCGATTCCGGTGTCGCATTTGTCCGTTCTCGCAGCCCGTCCTACCGTTCACAAGTCACATCCGTCGCCACGAGAATTCAAGCACGCACAGAACTTCATTGGGCTTACTTCACCGGCAGGAGCAGGGTGGATCTGCTTCGCATATGGCAGTCTCCGGGTCTTCCTCTCAACCACATACTGCAGTCCGTGACGCAGATGTCCGTGGTCCATTAACACAACTGTTACAAGAATTGAGTAGCACACACAATGTTTCCACTCGTAATACGCCCGGAAGTGATACTACCCTGAATAATGATGGCTCCTGGGCTAACCATGCTCGACGAGAACCGCCTGACGCGGAGACAAGTGAGTTATCACTGCCTCCTACGTTTGAGGAGATTGTAGCAGAGCAAGTCGCGACGACGCTTCATGAATTCCTCAATGACAGCGCCGGAGCTCGTACTACGGAAGACGACGGTAGTGCTAGTAGTACTGCGGCTACAGCGCAGATCGGAGCAACATCGCAAATGAACTTTGGGTCACAGCCTTTCGTGACTCGCGATGGCCTCAATACTGAATCAGACGATGACGAGCCATGGTACCCTTGGAGAAGCAAAGAAGTAAGTGGCGCAATATGTACAGTGCAAAGAAAGCTCTAATAGGTTTGAACTTGGTAGACCTGTGTCTTAGATATCTTACGCCATGTTCCTCGTTGTGCGTTCTCGGAGAAGCAAAACGCAGTAATTCACTGGGCTATGCGAGCGTTAGGCGTCAGTGACATCCCCTCAGAATCAACTATGCGAAATATCGATACCAAACTCCAAACATTGTGTGGCATAGATAGTCTTCGTTTCAAGGGTGCATTGGGGCATGTTTACTATTCCAACGATCTTGCAGCGCTCATAGCGCAGGTAGGTTTATCGTAGTAATGGTCAGGAGCGCACAGATGTACCCAACTGATCGCTAACCTATGAATTTGCATGTATGGCAGGAGATGGCAAACCCCCTCGTGCGTCCTCACTTGCAGTTTCTCCCAGAGGACTCTGGATCATATCTATCTGAAGCTTGGCAGGCCACCCGCTGGTTACGCGAACTAATTCCTCAGCTCGGGACGCAGATGGTTCGATATCATAACCAGGACTACTACGTGTTGGAGCCTACCCTGATTCAGAGTGCCCATGGACAGCCTGAGGCATGTATACCGCTTCGTTGGTTCCAGCGTCAGGGCCACATCTATGCATCTGCATATAAGCTCATTCCTCATCATGAGGCAAATGGGTGGCTCGTCGACACAAGAAACACTTGCGAGATTGCTGAAAGTAGTCTCATACTTCCATTACCTCTCTTCCGCAACTGTTTCCGTCAATATGCACTCCTTGACCCTACTCGTATCTTAGGTATGCATTCAAGTTCCAGTGAATGACGATCAGAGGCCGTGTTCACTCCAGACAAAGCTAATTAACTTCTTGTACTTGCTTTCCAGGATGTCTTGATTCCACTGGCGGGATTGGACCCTGGACATTGACCAATCCATCGCAAGGAAATCCCTGGCGGACGAAAGCGAAGGGTTGTCGTGTAATGGCCTTTCCAATATGGCTTTATTGCGATGATACCTCGGGGAATGTCTCCAAGCGTTGGAACAAACACAATTCTATTCTGTTCACGGCAGCAGGTCTACCACAACGTTTGGTACATAAGGAATACAACGTACATTTCCTTGCAACGTCTAACATTGCCCCACCGCTCGAGATGCTAGATGGCATAGTGGAACAACTTCGGTGAGCCTGTTCTCACTGCACTGGCCTGAATTATACGATACTGACCAATGGTACTCAACCCTTCCATCATAGTGAGTGCCAGGCGAACGGCATATGGGCTTGGGACTGTCAATACCGGGAATGGGTTCTCCTGATACCTTCTGTGCTGGCCATCCTGGGAGACAACCCCATGCAAAGCGAATTTGCATGTCACATTGGCATGATGGGCAAGTATTTCTGCAGAGTATGTTGGGTCTCGAACTCGTCGCATTCTCCGGAGCATGATGTGAACCAGGAGGACATTCTTGGGCTTGACGGCGATAATGATGTTGGATCTGCAAGAATTCCGAATCGAAACCATAATGACGCGCAGTCAGAACATGAAGACTCATCCGTCGTATCTGATTCAGACATCAGTGTGGACAGCGAAGCGTCTGAAAGTTCCAACCGACTGATGCACGCTGTGACGGGAAAGCGACAACGCCGCAAAAAGGTGGAAACTTTGGAAGGAATGATTGAACGACTCACGGCTTTTATGACGGTACGCTTAGTTCAGTTTCGCCATTAAGATAGCTCACTCGTACTGAACGTCTACTACTACTCAGCCTGGACGTCTACGCACGAAACCCGAAACACTACAGTACCTGTATGAACAGTTTGAGGCCGCCACAGAAATTGGCGGGCAAACTCAGGTCAAAAAGAAGATGACGGAAACCGGTATTAAAGACTCCTATCTGTTATTCTTTATCCAGAAGCTCTGCAAAATCTCTTGTGCCAGAGGAAAGAGTCGAGCCGAGAAAGAGACAGAGCTTGCTGCCACTGTGAGCAATCTACCTCGGGCAACAGCAGACAGTGAGAGCCAGATATTCAGTCCTGTTTGGCGTATTCGAGGTCAGGAGCCTTAATCCAATGATGACATATTTGAATACTGAGCAAGCCGATACTAGATATTGACCCACATCGAGACACTCCAGTTGAGATCCTACATACAGTACTGCTCGGTTTCGTCAAATACCTCTGGCGAGACTCTGTTAATCGTATTCCTTTGCGTGCAAAGCTTGGTTCAACTAATGCAAGGCAGGTCTTGATGGCTCGCCTTTCTTCGTGCGATGTCTCTGGTCTTCGTACATCCCCTCTCTTGGGTCCGACACTGGTAAACTACGCTAGGTCTCTGACCGGACGGGACTTTCGTGCCCTGGTTCAAGTGGCTCCCTTCGTTCTCAATGGACTTCCTGGTATCTCGCAAGAACTTATTGATACATGGGTCGCATTGGGGTCGCTTACACGTCTCATATGGCAGCCTGAGATCCATAATTTGAATGAATATATTGTACGTTGTTTATTTCTGGCGCGTCTCAATTATCTACAGTAACTGAATACTATCATCATGGTTACCCTCTATTAGACGAGCCTTGAAAAAGCAATCAATTACTTTCTGGACCGTTCATGCGCCCTCACTCCACGGTGGTTCAATAAACCAAAGTTTCACATCCTTCTACATCTCCCTGACCATATCCGCCGCTTCGGACCTGCAATTCTGTTTGCGACTGAAGGATTCGAGTCATTCAATGCAGTCATACGAGCACATAGCATACACAGCAATCGGCAGTCTCCCTCACGCGACATAGCTTATTCGATGGCTCGTCAGAACCGCACAAGGCATTTGCTTAGTGAAGGTTACTTCCCAGTCAATTTGTGCCCAAGTTCGCTCTTGAATAATGCTACCTGTAACCCCGAGTCAAGTCCGCGATCTGCTGGTGGCCGTTCAGATCACAATAACGTGATCTCGCCTTGGATAAGGCTTACATCCCAACAGGACCTGTACCGTGTACGCATGCGCAGAGCAGGGGCCGACGTCTTCTCGTTGCTTGATGCGACCGCTTTCCGAGAAGAACTCTTGGGCTTTGACATGTTGGATTTCAATCCAGATGGTGCTGTAACCCGGAAATTGAATGTCAAAGGTGAGTTGCAGTGGTAGTGGTTGGACCCCGTTGAAACCAAGTCCTGATATGGTTTCACAATCAGGTAAATGCACACGGATATCAGGCACTACCTCATGCTCGTGGGATCGAACAAAAGCTGGTCAGCACGGAGTATGTATGCCCTCAATACCTGCGCGGCGAAGCTGCAACGGCGATCAGGTCGATCCCAAATTCTATCGTGCCAGGAAGGTGACAATCAGTGACTCTACCGATGTGTGTGAAGTAGATGGTTGGATTGTGTACCAATCAGACCCGGAACTGCGAGAACGGTCACCGCGTAAGATTGGACGAGTACTGGAGATCCTGCAGCTTGAAGGGTCAACCTCGGCTCACATGGGCAAGGCGGACTGGATTCTAGTCCAGAATTGCACACTGTCTGGAAATAGTTCTGCATTGCAAATGCCGACAGTGCTATTGGAGGACAGTTTCTCACTTCTAGCTGTCAAGGTATGTGAGACACCTCTCATTTCATGAGATATTTCAACTCACGAAGTCATTCATTTGTCAATCCACAGCAAGCTATGTGCGTAATCAATATCCAGCATAACTGCATTGCACGCCACTGCCCTGTTGATAGAATACAGGCTGTTATTCAAGAACGCGAGAGAACGTCAGAGCGATCTCTGGGCGTCGCTCATAGACTCCTCCGTTCAGGTAATCGTCCCCAAGAAGAGCATGACTGGATTATCAACACCAGTCAAATGAGCAACGCTCATCTTCTCCAACAGTTCATGCCACCCATTCCTAAGCTAAATCGCGAGCGGATCATTCATGACTCTGCAAAGAAGGAGACCGATCGAGCCAAGCAAAACAAGCAACGAGAAAATCGGGTCCCTGGTCCAAGGGAACGGGCATCCAATCTGCACGCAGCACGAGATTCTCGGGTTGCCATAACACAACAACGACCCCCAAATTTCGTCTCGCGAGACTTGGGCGTCGCGACTTCGCAAAACAATCCAACAGGGAACTCGCAGTACCAATTTTCCCCCAGTCATGTGCGATACCACGCATTCAATCCAAGCCCCCTTCGAATGTCCATCTCCGAGCAAGATTCTATGAGTAACACCATCCGCGCGCCGTTCACTCATACAGGCCACCACATCTCATCTCCTGTACCTGACGGTCAAACGCAAGACTGGGATCGCCATTCGTACGGCGGCAGCGTGCAACCGAACCAAGGAGGAACACATATTTTCTCTGCGCCCTCCATTCCTCGTGAACTTGAACCGGCACCCCAAACAGTCTACGAGTCGTGTGGCCCTCGGGCTGATGGACCACGCGCGGCGGCGGGGACAAGAGAAGTCAGGCATGAGCAATACCATTGGGGAGGGTGAGGGTTGAGCCAAAACAGGGGGTATAGGTTGGTGGCGGCGCAATATTTCATGAGGTTGAATAGATGCAATCTGGATAGATGCATCGGGCTCTAAAAGCGGCGTGAGGGCTTACCTTGAAACAGGGTGAGCAAAAATGTTACCCGGCGCGACGAGATTTCGTCCACAAAACGAGAGGCGAGAGAGAAAAGATGGAGTTCTAGGTGGAAGCATTGAGGTCCCGACGCTGCGCGACCTGGAGCGGAAGCCGCATAGGCGGTGAATTCTTGTGTCGCATTTTTTCCAAATACCTTGTAATAGCTTTGTGTTGACATATCAGCCTGTCAGATTGAAGTCCTGCAATGAATATTCAGGGCTGTTCAGACGAGTTATGCAAGGCAGAGTACGACCATAACCAGAGAAGATGACTTGGATTTGAACGTCGACGTTGAACTTGTATGCCCAAATATGGTAAACGCCCGGGTGACTCAGCCATTTTGCTTCATCGCAACCATCGCTCAGCCCCTCTCTCAATGTTCTCAACTCTGCGCTTCAACGTTCGATGTTCAATTGAATGTTCATCCTTCTTGGATTGAACACCTGCTTTCGTTTGTCTTCTTATTCCTGTTGTTTTACTAGCTCCTTTCCTATCTGCTTTTGCGGGTGGCGGTGAGACATTTGTTGTGAACCTCGGATGATTTATCGCGCCCTCACTAGCCTTGCAACCCCTTGCGACCCTTCGCGACCCCCAAGGATGATGCCGCGGCAGCAACGTACGCCATATCCGACGGGTACTGATTTTTGGGCCCAGAATTAGTGACCACAACTTGGTTTATAAAGGTTCCCGAGAAGGTCAGTCAACTCCAGGATTTCGTTCAAGTTATCTCCAGGCTAACCCTCCTCGATCTCAATGTCTCATCCTTCGCGACATTTTGATTCTGGTGATGGCTGGTCGTCATTGCCTGAATCCTCCCCAACACCAGGACGAAGCCCTCGTAGTCCTGGGTTGAGTCCACGACCCTTCAGTCCGGCGCATCGGTCTCAAGCCCCGGATATTGCGCGGTCGCATGCGTTGGCTCTCGCGGCGGATAGGTTTGCCAATGTTTTGAACCTTCCACCTGCGCGGCGAGGTGATTTGCATGCATATGGCACGGCGAGTTCAACAATTATCTTCTTCGGTTACGGTGCACGGCTAACATCCCAATAACTCAGATGTATAGCAACCCGGACACACAGGCACAGGCCGTGCTGTACTCGCAGGCCTTGCTCTTCCATATGCAAGAGCAACTTGCCCGGCTCATTGAGGCTAATGACGCACTACGTAATTTAGTGAAGACAACCTTCGATACGACCCTTCACCTGAACAAGTTGCAAATCGTGAGTGATTGCTGATGCTATCGCACTCTCAATTTACTGATGTTCCTCAACTTTCAGGGGGAGATTGTCCGCATCGCTAGGTTTCTCATTCTCCAGCCCGGACGTACCCAATTCGAGAACACGGCTCTTCTAGCGGAAGCCTTTGTGAGCGCATCTAGTGTAGCTTTGGTGGACGCTAACAAATCTTTTGTAGCCGATGGTACATAGAGACTGCCCCTCAATCATTGAGGCAGCTCAGGAGCATGCACGCACTGGTGAAGTACAGCTCAAATCCATTATAGCACATTATCTGTCTACCAACAAGAATATCATCCGGAGGTTTGTGAGTACTTCCTTGTTGGGATGGTTGTTAATATCGCTACATGCTCACTATCATCTTAGCTTCGCGATTCTGTATATGACTCGAAGCCAAAACCATTGGCTGAGACAGCCACGGACGCACACAGCAAGTTTGTGTCGGGTCCTCTTAAGCAAGACAAGCCTTCTGTCGAGTTCATTATACATATTTTGCTCCTGGTACTCTGCTCTACACTGTGCATATTCTTTGATTCTCACGTCTTTCTCTGTTAGCGTCAGTACTGCCGTGACAATGCTGCCATTTTAGTCAGTCATGAGGTTGGTCAATCAGGTAAGAAACGGCGTCGTATACAGAATGGTTCCCATGCTGTGGAAGGTGAAGAGAGTTTTTGGCGCGGGTTCGGTCGCTTCCTCGAATCATGTATCGAGAAATGGGGCCGAAATCTCCGCGCGGGTGATTGGGCGTTGTAAGTTACAACAACCATGGCGGGCGCAAGCTAACCTGACTTTATAGATATATCAACAAATGTCTCGCCACAGAACAGGAAATATGGCCTGACTATGCACTTCCCATACTCCCGCTTCCCTCGTCGATGCTGCCTCATGCCGCCAGTACCAATGTGAACATGCTCGGCGCAGATTCATTACCAACTGACGCGCCAACCGCTACCCACCCTGTCCAATCTTCAACCGTCAACGACGCTTCACAGATGCTCTATCATGTTGAACGTACATCTTCGTCGTCATCATTGTCGGATGGTCGGTCCAGCGTAGGACGCGAGGCATGTCAGCGCTATTCGCCGTCTCTGTCATTATCAACCCCTCCCTCGCCATCATCGCAGGACCCGCGTAATGTCACAATCCCAGATTCTTCCAACCCAGTGAGACACCAGGACATATTGCAAGGTATGTTTCCCTGCCTCTGCTGGATCGCTGAAGAGGTGTTGACCGCTCACTTAGCTTCAGGACCACATGCCTCCCAGGCATCAACCGAGCTCTCTAGCATGCCACCCTCGACCCATAGCAACGCAGCAACCTCTTCTCATGCTCCCTACACATCATCATGGCCCTCGTCTCAAGTATCACAGCCTCGGCCACCTCAGGACCAACTTCCTCCCCCTCCGTCTCAATCTCAGTTGCCATGGCCATCATCTCAGCCAACAGGCCCATCACACCCAGTATACCAAGACACCTCCCAACGTAGCCTGCAGTATGCAGCTAGCCTGCAACCGGCCGTTGCCCATCCCTCATTACACACATTTGCTAACCAAGCCCCGGCTGGCACTTCCACTCGTTTGCCCAGCTTGTCTACTTTTCTGTCGTCCAGCCAGGGGTCACCTTCAGTCAACCTTAGCCCTCGTACGTCTGGTTCCACAAATCTTACGGTGAGCGTCGCTAACTTCTCATTCAACATTTGCTAACGAACTATCTTAGGCTTCTGACCATGGAGGGACTTCTTTGGCCCGGTCGCGTCGCGGTAGAAATACCAGTCGTGCCAACCGTAGTGCTAACCGTTAGCTTAGGCACTAGCTCATTGTGTACCGTATTCGTCGTAATTGTGATTTTGATTTGCATTCTGTTTCGTGCGAATTGCCTATTCAAGAATATCGTGTCGGACAGCCCATATATAGATACCCCGCTGCAGCCGGCGAGTGAGAGCCAACCTTGAGAAAAATCTGGGTACAAATCTTAAGAAATTCCTAGAAAACCCTACTTTAGGCATTTTCTAGCTCTTCGGTTCTGGGATTTACACTTTAATTATACGGGAATGTCATGGGGGCAATTTTTATAGGGTTGTTTTAAGACAGTTTGTTGGCTGTGTAAGTGTGACGGAAACATGAAAATTCTCCCATCACGTAAAGATTACCGGTGATCATATCAAAGCGCTTGGCAAG
>MU275156.1:113178-269391 GCA_022160315.1 Panus rudis PR-1116 ss-1 | reverse complement strand
GGCTCAACTTTCGGTGTTCCAGCGCTAAAGCCCAGGGGGGTCGCTCTACAAGAGTGCGCCAGACGGTGATCGCGGTGGTGGGGTTCGGATCCCGTTCTGGGCACGAGACCATCGTATACATGCCTTGGAGCTTTGAAGCATGATCGCAGCAGCTCTTCGCCACATCCACAGCATGCACGTACTCTAGCAATGACTGCGGTGAGCTGCCGTCAAGCCTACCACGGATGATGCCATCTTGTGATCACTCACCGACACGGTGAGTCGGTGACCCAGTACATTGGGCGTGCCGAACCCGCAGGCAATGACATGCGACGCAACTAGAGTTGGTAAGTGACTCCTATGATCTGTTATTCGTCCGTCCAAGCTCCCTTATTGAGTGCGATGGTTCGGACAGCTATGGCTTCCAGACTCACGATACACGGTGTCCGAGTACCCTCTAGTATCTATATAAAGTCTAGGGGCCTACGGCCAATCTCTAACCTCAGGCTTTCTCCCCAAGCCACTGTCAGCACGTCCCCCAGACCCATTCACCACATAAAGCAACATTCAGCAAACATGAGTACCACCAGTGCTCCTCCACACAAACCCGAGTCATATACTCTATCCGACTTTGCTCGTTCGGACGCTTATCACAACTCCTTTCTCATCCCACAAGACGAAGCACTCGAGTTCGCTTTAAAGAATAGCGAGGAGAACGGACTTCCCCGGATCGCTGTGAGCACTTCGGAAGGGAAGCTGCTGAACCTTCTTGCTCGCTCGATTGGTGCGAAGAGGGTTCTGGAAGTGGGGACTTTGGGAGGGTATGTATGGTTTCCGTTAGGGGGCCGTTTAGGTTTTAAGCGTTGATTCGTTGATTCGTCGGTAGATACTCTACTATCTGGCTTGCTCGGGCCCTTCCTGAAGATGGGAAACTTATCACGCTCGAACTCGAACAGAAGCACGCAAACGTACGTCCCCCTCTCTCAATACAGACATACTGTACACCGCACACGACAGGAGATGTGATACTGACCGATTCCTGTAGGTCGCTCGAGCAAACCTCGAACATGCCGGAGTATCCTCCAAAGTCGACATCATAGTCGGCCCAGCTGCCGATAGCATCGTCAAGCTCAAACCTGAACCAGCACCGTTCGACCTAGCGTTCATCGACGCAGACAAGGAGAACAACCTGACGTACTTCCTCGAAGCGAAACGGTTAGTTAAGAAGGGAGGTGTCATCGTAAGTATCTCGTTCTTGTTCTCCCTCCCTTGATACCATCCCCGTGTTTCTGGGGGAGATAGATAGATGGGGGGACTCAACGGTCTTTTTTGATAGATCGTCGACAACGTCGTTCGGAATGGGAAAGTTAGCGATCCCGATCTGAACAATGAATACGTAGAAGGGGTTCGGAGGTTGTTAAGGCACCTGAAGGAAGACAAGGATGTGGATGCCACGACTATTGCTACGGCGGGCGAGAAGGGGTATGATGGTTTCCTCTACGCCTACCTCAAGTAGATAGACTTTGCAGACATAAATAGCCCACGGTCGCTCACTCTGGATGGATGGTTGTATATATAGCACCAAATACAGTTCGCACTAGTAAACTGCTGAGTACGAGTCGCGATGAAAGAAGCTTGCACTTGCGAAGTCTCACCAACTTACTTGACGCACTGCAGCAGAACTCAAGAGTGTAGCGAATTTTGATGCGGTAGCAATTGATAGCATTGCAATCAACGGGAAAACTACCTATAAAGCGGGGGAAACCTTTCCTCGCATGCGAGTTGTACGGTAAAAACAAAGAAAAAAACAAGTAGTATGGACAAGCAGTTGGCTAGACTGAAAGCAACAAAAAAGAATGGTGGGATCACGAAAAAGAATCAAATTTGCAAATGGGGGGGTCGCGGGGGAGGGTTGGTAGAGAGACTGTCCATAGCAGTTGTCGAAAACAAAGAGGCGGTTAAAGTGTCCGAAGCACCAAACTAAAACCTGAGAAAGTAGTAATGGTATCCTGGAGAGAACTCGTCCGTAGCAAGAATGGAGGAAGTCTACACATGTCTTTTGGCCCTTTGCGTCACGCTTGTACATCTAAAGACACTCATACCCTGTCATCCAAATTAGAGAGCGAGGAAGGATGCTGCGATGGCAGCTACGGCGAGAAGACCGCCCGAGACTGCTGTCGACTTGGCGCCGTTGCTGTTTGCGTTTCCAGCAGCTGTCGACGAAGATGAGGGTGCAGCAGACGAGGCGGAGGGTGCAGCAGATGCGGCGGGCGATGAAGAGCTCGATGGCGCAGCACCGGCGTTGTTGACAGCGGCAAGGTCAGCAGGGAACACAAGGGGAGCGTTCGAGTTCATGTTGATGCCACCGTCGGGGGTGATCACGTCGGGGTTGGCAGCCATGAATTGACGAACGTACCTAGATAATAAGGGTTAGTCGGCTGCGAGAAGAATACACGCGGAAAGACTCACATGACGTTCTCAGCAACATACTTGTGAGTCCAGGACTCCATGCTGCCCATGTCGATGGTGCTACCCCAGGAAGCAGCAGCAGTGTTGTTCGCGCAAGATGTGTTGGTGTACGAAGCCATCGGGGCAAGCTCAGGGTTGCTGTCGATGATGGAGCTCATCATGCTGCCAACGGTGGTGTTGACACCAGAGTTGTTGACGCTAGGGGGGTTGATGATACCGAACATTCCCTTTTGGCTGTACGTTGCTGTTAGATTGAAGATGCGAAATCATGATCGCTAGGATAACTCACCAGTGACCGGGGGTACCGCAGTAGTAGAAGACAGGGTTGGTATCGTTGACAACCTGGTCGAAGGTGAAGTCCTTGTCGTGAGTACCGGAAGCGAAGGGGGCGTCATCGGTCTTGTTGCAGAGGGCCAATTGGGAAGACTTGGTCACGGTGTGGTTGTTGGCGCGCCAGACGAAGTGGACGACATCACCGGGGTTGGCGTAGGTCGCGAAGGGGACGTAACGGAGAACACCCTGAGTAGGAGCGACGATGACAGTGTGGGTCGTGCCAGTACCGCTCGAACTGCTAGAGTCCGTGGGCGACGGGGTCCAGGTCGCAGGGGGTGCACCGAAAGACGCAACACATTCTGAGAGCACCGGGTCAGTGCCTCACATCATTTAGTTGGCAGCAAATCACTCACGTTGGACACAGCTGTCATAACCACCGGAGTTGTAGCTTCCCCAGTTGGAGTTGCCAGAGCCGTAGCTCGACGAAGAGGTCATCGAGGACGCCGCGGCGGTGTAGGTTGCCGAGGAGTACTGGGCCGCGGCGGTCTGGTAAGACGCGTCGGTTGTGGTCGCGGGCGCATAGCCGGTGGACATGGCGGCGGCGGCAGTTTGTCTATTAATAGATTAGACTGTCGATCTGCCAATCAGATCGAGCAGGAGAACGTACGAAGCAAGTGCGGCAGTGTCAGAGAGAACGACACCGTTGGGGGCAGAGACTGCGACCTCCTGGCCGATAGCGCTATCGGGACGAGGAAGGGCGTTGGCGAGGCCAGCGAAAAGGGCGACGGCGCCGACAAAAGGAGCAATGAAGACCATCGTTACTGAGGTTCAAAAAAAAGCTGGTGTTCGAACAAAAAAGTAGGGTTGACCGTCGAGGTGTGGGTGTCGTCGGACTGCTAGAGAAACCTCCCAGAGGAAATTTGCAGAGTGGTTCTCTATCAAAGAGGGTGATCTGGAGGAGGGTGAGTGCGGGGACGGGCAGGTGCAGACGACAGACGTACCCCGGTGTAGAACGAAGGTGAGGGTCGAGAGTCTACTCGACTAAGAGAGAGAACGAAAGCAAAAGGGAGGGAGGGAAAGGAGGAAAGGATGGGAAAGGGGGATTTGCTCAAGCGGGGGTAATATAGCGGACGTGCGAGGGACCCAGGACTGGGGCTCGCAGTCTGATTCGCCGGGCTCTCTCCATGGAGACCGTCAACGGGAACGCGTCCTCTGAGAAATCATTTTCGATCATCCCAAGCACATTGGCATTTCCCCAGCCAATCGTCCGCGGCACTTGTCCCAGGTACATCAGGAGCTCTCTCAACGTTTTCATGGCATTGGCAGGCAGACACAGGCTCAGCTGCCTTAGACTGTCTGATACTCGCAGGTCATCGTAGACTCGAGGGTATATTTTTTGTGTACTTCTTGCCGCCTAGAGCTATCGCCATTTTGATGACGACGCTGCTTCCTGATTGGATGGCATCCACGCAGCAATCATCACTCCAGACGGACAGCTCGGGCGACGTTGCTACTCGCAGTTGCCCTGCTCCAGATGCAACAATAGACAATCTCATGCATCTATCATCTGCCCATCACACGCTACATGGCCCTGGGTATATCTGTAATTCCTCTCGCCATCCAGCCATCCTGTTTCCCCCTCAACATGCAGTGTCCTCTCCGTGATATAAATAGCATGCACGCCCCGCTGCCATGCCTCACATCTTATACGAATGATACATCGAGCAGTAGTACAACACTACAAGGAACTGTCGTAATAAATCGTCGCATGCCGCAATGCCCACAAGAAACCCCATGTTAGGCACAAATGCATTCTAGCCCACCGACCCTGACGGCGCCGGCGTTCTGGGCAGACGTACTCCGGAAGGCAGACCACGCGCAGATGGTCGTTTCCCCCGCACGTTCACCAACGTTGCCCGACCTGGCGACCTGCCATCCTCTCCATCCTTCGGAAACGGAATTTTAGGTACGTCGGGGACAACCTCGCCCACAGCGGAAGCAGGGGATGCTCGCCTTGGGTGAATCTGCTCTGCGAACCGAATGGTCGGAGTACGCCTCCCATTCGCACTATTCACACTAACAGCACTAGAGAGATTCCCGCCTTCCATGCCCCTAGCACCATTGGACGGAATCGCGAGACTAATGATCGGTTTACCAACAACGACACTTGCCTTTGTCGGTTCCGCCTTCTCGGCAGGCTGCGTTGCAGATACAGATGCGTCGTCGCGGTGTGGGGTAGCGTTCGCGACGCGAAGGCTTCCGATCACTCCTCGATCGCGATCCTCGAAGAGCCACTCTGGCAAGTCCGAAGGATCGCTCGCCTTGGCAAGGTAATAATTCTTCATCGCACGGGTCAGTCGAGACTCTTGACCCGGAGGCGTAGCTTAAATGGATCATCTCATGAGCAATTCATTGTTCAAGCTACGCGAGATACATCCGCTAAATTGACTCACTTTCGCCGGTATACGTTGAGATGTTGCTTTCAATTGCTTTGGTTACACTGACAGTGAGGTTTCCCGCGGCAACAGCTACTCGGTTCCACAAAGCAGAACCAAAACCTGCCACAGGCTTTTGTGGAACGGGTGCGGCAGGGGAACCCTCCTTCTGATGTCCCTCCTCGTCTCCCAGACTCGTAGTAGAAGATGCGGCGCTTTTCACCGGATTCCCACTAAACAAAGAGGGCGCAGAAGAATTTGAAGAAAGCGATGAACTGAACGAGGTAATGGACGTGATAGACCCTTTGCGGTCTGTTGGAAATTCATCTGGATTGGGTGGGTGCGGGTTCGGGAGTTCGTCCATGTCATCGTCAATAGGCAGAGGGGGAGGGGGTACACGTGCGATGCGACGAACCCCCGGGTGGTGGCGTGGGCCTGCCTGATAAGCCGACGAGAGATTTGCCAGAGAGCGTTGTGGTCGGAGCGTCGAAGGCAACGGAGGGAGAGGAGGTACACCAGCAGAGACTGAGTTGGCCGTCGCACTTGTTGCACTGGTTGTACGCATGCGCTGCCTTTCGCGATCAACGGCACCGATCGCGCTATGTGAACGCGAGGGGGCATCGGCTTTGATGGTAGCGGTGTTTCCTGTGAGGGAACGTGAACGGGGCGCGGGGCTTGATGGAAGCCCTATCCGACCGTTGGTGCGAATTGGGCGAGAGGTCTGTAATTGTGCCATGAGCGTGGATGTGGTTTGGGTAGCTGATTGGATGTGAGTGAAGAGTACGGTAAATGTATGGAACAGCTGCGCGATAAAAGAAGTTTCGAATGCGCCTGCGCCGCTCAGGCCCGCTGGCAAATACGGAGCTCTGTAAGAAGTAAGTGAAGTAGAGCCTGTCTATCGAATATTAGTGAGCTCTCAACAACGAGTGGAATGCAAAGATAGTATATCGAAAACGAAGGTAGAACGACCGAAAGGAAAGAAGAACGAAGGAAGGAAGAAATGAAGAGGAAATGAAGGGGTATAGACGGGGAACCGTCGGGGAAGCAGCAATGAAATCCCTCGTAGAGGTCTGACACGCCGCCCTTATAAAATGCTGTCGGGACGTCATCCAAGCCTCCAGAGCCTCAAAGTTTCGCACCTGATAGCTTTGATGATAGGGCCTACAAATGGTAACCCCCCTGCTCCCTGGGCCTGGGAATTGACAGATTGCAGGGGAGGCCGAGGAAGGTGATTTTCATCATAAACTTCTGTTGCCATAGTGCATGCGAGATAAAGTACATATCGGATTCAGCGAGTGGGAAAGAGGTGAAGCTTTGAAGCACGGATCCGGGATGGGCGCGCCCTCAGGCTTCCGCAGACTGTCGAGGACCGATGCATGAAGGCCCAGTACGTACCTAGAGTAAGCCTTGAGGAGTACTTTGGCAAAACATCCTGTGAGTAAAAGGCGTTGAAGTACGGTTGCATCTATCAGATGCGACAGGTGGGCGACACACATGACTTTGACTGATGAAAGCGGCGAGGCATATGGGCAGTGTACATGGTGAGAGCGGCGCACCAACCTAATGGAGGATCATGGAGTACGCTGTTCAATACGTCGATCCTGTCCGTTAAGACAAGCGTGCCGTCGAAGAGCGGCGACCGAACCATTCGGGTAATCGAGAGTAAATGACATACCGATGAGTGAAGTCCTGGCAATGCAGTCTCTTCGATATTCCCTGGTGAGGCTGCAAGGAAGGCAGCTTGAGAGACGCAGCATAGCTCCTGCATAGGGTGGTACTCAAAGCTTCGAGCATATTCAATCGCAAGCTATGCGACTTGCCTAGATCCCAGGAGTTTGAGATTGTACTCACTCACAAGCACGTGAAAAGGCAGCCAAAAACCTGAGGAGCGAAGTCATGAGAAGAGACATAGCAGCAATGCAAGTGCTGTATCGTTGAGAAGTCTCAAAGCATGATGCCAATGGCAATGCGAAACAGTTCCGAACATGGGATCGCCGGTTGGTTAGCTTCAAGAAGTAAAGAAAAAATGAATGGACGCTGAGGGGTTTGAACCCTCGACCTCATGCAAACAGACCGAAGTGCAAAGCATGCGCGCTACCACTGTGCCAAGCGCCCTTCATGACTCATGATGCTTGAACGCACATGATGCTTCTGACATCTCATTCTGCCTTAAACTTGTGAATTGTTGGCTTTCCGAGCTTTTTGTCTCGACAACCACCGACTTTCCTCCTTGCGCCGCAGCTGGTAGCTCCCCTCGCAGCTGCCTGCAATTGATCTAGTTCTGAATTGATACCGGGTACCTGGATGAGATTCCCAATATGCCACTGGTGATCTATCGCTTGCTAGCTGCTCAAGTCGCTGCAATCAGGGTTACTACTGTGACTCCTACTGGTCTTCAGCGAGGTCTCTAACCCTGCTGGCCAATTCTGCATCGATGTAAGCAGAACTGGCCAGCAGGGCTAGATATCTCGAACACAACTCAACTACTTGTCCCTGTTTCGTCTCATGTGAGTTACTGTATGATGTGAGTAACCGCGGCGCAGCCAGTCGTGGTGCAACGTTCATCATGATATGGCTCAACGCTGGTAATGTACGCAGCACTATCTTCTCTTCAATAACGGGCCTAGGTTATCTTTCCCTCCTGTAACCCGTTCTTGTGACATCCGACTGTGCAATTCCGAATCGCAATGTGTCTCCGATTGATGGTAGAGAACGCGCAGTGAGCGGTATAAAATGCCCTGCAATTGGGCACTCATGAACCCCATACCTCGTTCTTGACTTCTTCTGTTGGTTTGTAACATCAATCTTAGCTCTCATGGAAACACTTCCAGCACCTGCCGTGGTTCATAGCGCGCGGAAAGAGGGGTCAAACTCTGATCCTGAGAAGGCCCCTCTTCTTTCAGGCCAGACCCCTGTGGTGTGGGCGGGTGGTCAGGTTATAACCCCTCGCACCAGGAAGTGCCGCGTCCGTAAGCTGGCAGCTCTTGCGGGTCATTTCGTTGTATGCCTTGGTCTCCTCTGTATGCTACAGACGTACGGCATAGTCAATCTCATGGTCAGTCTCATAACTAACTCTCTAGCGCTATCCTATTGCGTAGTTGATCGTATGCTCACTGATCAATCGAACGCAGTCGTTCCGGCGAGCAGCCCCTTCTCAGCACACCGACCCGAGTATTGGGGAGTGTGTGCAGCATGCCAATTGGGACCTCGATGACGACCACCACTGGCACGACAATTTCCACTATCATGCAACGACAGCGTTCAGCTTGCCTCGCGATTCTTCGCTCCTCTACTTCGTTAGTCGGGGCAATTTCGCCAACGGAGGTATCGAACTGTCTCATGACGGGACGGAGCCCAACCATGTCACGGTCGAAGTCGAGGCGTGGTATAATTCGGAGGAGTGGTTCAATAAAGTCGATGTTTGCTCTCTCAAGCGCGAACAGAACGAGAATGGTTTAGCTATCTTCGTAAGCACAATAATCGAAATAGATTCAAGGGATTAATTCTCATTGACGAATAGACTCCGGATCACCGTCACCGTCATGACCACCACCACCGACTTAGCTTCAAAGTTAAAGTCAGACTTCCGGCAAGCGATCAATATCAGCGTTATGAGCGACTCGAAACGAACCTGCCATTGTTCGCTCACGATGTTGAGGGCTTTGCCGACTCTGCGGAATTCAAGTTCATAAGCCTGAAGTCTGCGAATATGCCTATACACGTACAGGTGAGTTCAAATCGACATCTCATAACGACTATGTATTCACACTCATTCCTTCTAGTCGCTTTCAGCTGGTGCCGCATCTATCACCACAACGAACGCGGCTATTGTTGGCGAATTCAACTCGTCGGGCACCCTTATTCTCCAAACCTCGAACGCAGCTATCGTGGCCAATGTGACTTTATCGAACGATAACGAAGGTCAAGAATCTTCATTGAGTCTTTTGACTACCAATAGGTTTGTCACATCTCTTTCGTACCTTTATATTTCACCTGGATCTCACATCTCGATGTTTCAGCCCCATTAAATCCAACGTCAGCCTCATATCAACGGCAGATGATGCTACAGGTGGCGAGTACGTCGTAACAGCTATAACTGCCAACGGGCCTCTGGACCTATCCTTCCCGTTGAGTCCTGTCGATTCCAAGCTGAATCTGAACGGACGCACATCCAATTCTCCTGTGCGTGCCCAACTCCATGCTGCCTATGAGGGTGCATTCTCTCTTCATGGGTCGCCTTGGATGCACCCTACAGTGGAGGTCCGACGGGACGTTGAGGACCCTGCTGGACGAGGCAGAAGCCGCGGCGTGCTGATGCGCACCGTTGCTCGTGGCATTGTCGAGGGTAAGGTCGAGTGGAAATCTCAATTTGATCAGGAGCTGGGCAAGGTGTTGTTGTCCACGTCGAATGCCGGTATTCATTTGAAGGTCTGATTCTATGCACGACCGACACAGTACAGCTCAGTACCTTCTCCTTGGTTACCTCACCTATCACTGTATGCAACGTGACTGATATGTACGCCTCCTAATGTCTCACTCTTGTATTTCCAACTGTTGTGTAACGTTGTCGTTCCTCGAAAATGAAGTAATGTGGAAAAAGGCTGATATCGATACAGAGAAGGCGATCGCCAATTGCCTTGGATTTCGCTCAAACGAAGGCAAAGTAGTACTGGTAGAGTCTTGCTGGTACTTAGGAGACTGTAGTGTATTCAATGATCGGCATGCACTGCTGCCCATCATGAGCTCGACACACTTTCGTCATCGAGTATCAGGCGCTCTAAATCGACGCTCACAAGCATGGCTCGAGCTGAGCTCATCGTCTCGGACATCCCCCGAATTCCGAATTGTTCAATGTTATAAAACTATCGTCCGGGTAGACGGCCTCCCCATCCTAGTTCTTTCACACCCTCATTTCCCCAGGATACCAAGCGTCTCGCTCTCGTTTTCGCCCTCAAGTCGCCTTTACCCGAAGCTCGAAACGTACTGATACTTTGAGAGACAGTATCCAAGATGTTCGCAGCTCGCACTTCTTTGACAAGGTCTGTAGCGAACGGCGTTCGTCGTGTGAGTACAGCCGCCGCCGAGAAAGACAAATATAAGGTTGTGGTTGTAGGCGCAGGTACGAAGAATTTCATATTCGCGAATATCTATGCCTGAACTAGTTTACGTCGTCCAGGTTCTGGTGGCTTGACGGTAGCGAACCAGATTTACAATAGGTTCAAGAACGCTGGGAAGGCCCTGAACGAAGGGGATATTGCTATCCTTGATGCTGCAGAATACCATTACTATCAGGTACGTATATGGAACAGCAGTTCATGTGTATGGAGCCTTACAGTATTTTTTATATAGCCAGGATGGTGTGTTTTGTCGTTCGGAATCCGTCATGACAAGCAATATAACACTTTTCCGTGACGGACAGGACTCTCGTTGGTGCCGGACTTCTCCCAAAGTCTGACACTCGTCGCCCACTGAGATCTCTTATCCCTCCGCATCTTGCACACATCCCCGAGAATGTACAGAGCTTTTCCCCTTCATCGTCTTCGGTCACCACCACTTCAGGACGGACAATCTCATACGAAAACCTCGTAGTCGCTACCGGCCTCAAGATTAACTGGGACAATATTCCAGGCTTGACCAAAGCTCTTGGAGACTCTTCTTCTGGAGTCTCCTCAATCTACTCGTATGACACCGCTGACAAGGTTTGGAACGACATCGATGCCCTCAGGTCGGGCAAGGCCATTTTCACTCAGCCCGCCGGAATCGTAAAATGCGCAGGCGGTAAGTGACCTGAGTAATCTTGAACGCGTGCTGTTGATTCAACTCTACGACAGCTCCCCAAAAGATCATGTGGATGGCCTGGGATCGTTACAATAGGACTGGGCGAGGGAACCTGATTAACATCGACTTTTATACTGGGACTCCAGCCATGTTCGCTGTCAAGAAGTACGGCGACGTCCTTGAGAAGCTTCGCGTCGAACGGGGCGTCGGCGGTTACTTCCAGCACAATCTTATCTCAGTGGATTCAGCCAACCATAGGGCTACCTTCAAGAAGGCCGACGGTTCCACTGTGGACGTAGACTACACACTTCTGCACGTGGTCCCTCCCCAGGGGCCTCCAGACGTTGTAAAGAACTCGCCTCTTGCAGATGAGGCTGGATGGGTCGCGGTTGACCAAGGCACCTTGAGGCACGTTAAACCTGAGTACGGTAATGTCTGGGCCTTGGGAGACTGCTCGAGTCTTCCTACCAGCAAAACCGCCGCCGCAGTGACTGCTGAGGCACCTGTCTTGACCGAGAACCTGTTCTCTGTCGTAGATACTGGTAAGATCTCAGGAGCACGGTACGATGGATACACCAGTTGCCCGGTACGTATTCTGTGAAATGCTCTTAATGGTCATATTCACCGACACCCTCCTAGCTCCTTACTGGTTACGGACAGTTGTTGCTCGCTGAGTTCAAGTACGGGGGCGAGCCCAAGGAAACCTTTGCGAGCATCTTGGGCGACCAAGCAACTCCGAGAAAGCTCTTCTACTATCTCAAGAAGGATCTCTTCCCCGCCGCATACTGGAACCTGATGGTATGTAGCGCAATGTGATTGATTCATGGACTGTTTGTACTGACCTAAGGACAGCTTAAGGGTAACTGGTTCGGTGCCAAAGGTATCTTCCGCCCTACATTCCCTCCTTCTCCTCAGTAAGAATAAAAGTTGTACAAAGCATGACTTGTAGAACAGTGCTTGAAATATCATCCTATTCTCTTAGTTATATTGGCCGTCCTTCTCCTTTAATACACACTGGTATGCGACTGGTATGTACTGTGGTCGCGAACTTCGAAGAGCGCGACTGAGACAAATGACGTCGACCGCGAGAACATCACTGGAATCACGTGCGAGATATGGACGCGATGTTTGTTGATCGTGGCTCGCTGGAGCGTGTCGTGGGAAGAACACGCCCTCAACGTTTGAACACGACCCTCATCATCTCCGCCCGCCTAAGATAACGCCCCGAGCTCGTCGTCCGCTCCGACGACGACAACTTCCTGCAATATGTCTCGGCTTACTGCTGCGCAGGTTATTGCACAGGGGGACTACTTGAACTCTGATTTCGACCCCTCTACGCTCACCATACCCCAACTCCTGGGTATTTTTGGTTTTCACAACATCAACTACCCCTCACAATACACAAAGCCGAAACTTGTTCAGCTTTTCAATGATGAAATCAAACCCAAGGCCAACAAATTCAAACGACAGAGACTGAAGAGAGAGAATAGTCAAGCTAGTGACGATGGAATCACCGATGGCTTGACTGGGAAACCCATCAACGAAGTCAAGAAGGTGCCCTTATATTGCCTCTATCTTAATCGTAATATGCTGAAAACCTGTCTTGCGCAGGAACCTGTAAGGAGATCCTCCAGAAGAGCCTCTCGTGCACCCTCCCATGATGTAGACGAGTCTGAACCCGCAAAACCTGACCCAGTGCGACCCCTATCCGATAGTTCATGCTTGTATGCTAACCGATATGAATTCATAGCCCAAACGTCGCAGATCGACTGCATCTGCGGAACCCTCCCTTGGCGGACCCTCCCGTAGGAGAACTGTCAAGCCCAAAGAACCTGTCGTCGTCGAGGAAAGCGAACCTGAAGAGCCCGCTGTTCGTAAAGTCAGCAGAAGTAAGAAAAGTGTATGTAGTTCTTGCCTACTTTTGGCTCTCGGGGCATTGCTCTGACCTTCGTGATTTAGTCCGCAGATGCAGGCACACAAGCTCGGAAGGTTGCTCACGCAGCCGCTGATGATTCCGGATGGGAAGACAACAATATTTTCCAGTCTGGTGCGGAGGACTCTCCTTCTCGTCCGTCTCCGGTTCGCCCCCGGACCCGACGAACAAGTGCACGTAAAAAGTCCATGTCTGCGCCACCTGAATATCTCTCCGAATCCCCTACCAAGAATAAGGGTAAGGCGCGGGCTAAGCCTGCTAGTGAACGCAGAACTTCCGTCAAGCCTCCGGAGAGCCTATTTGAACCAGAGTTGCCTCCCGAAGTAGTCAGAGAATCCAAGGCTACGCTCTCGAGATCCACCAGGCGCAGCGTTGATCCAGATGTCCTCAGACATAGGCACGTGATCGAGATTCCGGACAGTGTAGACGAGGTCACAGAGCCCGCCGACTCTCAACAATCAACCTCGCATATCGCAAAGCAAGAAGTGACGGAGGAGGAGCAGATTACCAGTGATGTCCCTCTGGAGACCGAAGTTGAACCAGATGAACAAGCAGAGGAATCTGAGGAACAGGACGTAGCAGAAGACGACAAGCAAGTTCAAGAGGTGTCTCAACGGATTGCCGATGGCAATCAAGAGCTGGTCAGACGGTCACGCCCAGATAAGGCCACTTGGCCCCTATCTCTTCGCCTCCTCCTTGCTGCCCTCGCCTTTATTTCCCTGCAATCTCTGTACACCTACAAGCAAGAATCAACCCCCGTTGGTTTCTGCGAGACCGGAAAGTCCACGAATGCTATTCTTGAGCAGCAGAAGGCTCACTGGGCAGCAATCGAACGCTGTAACGCGGAGAACCGGACTTTCCTCATCTCTTCTCGTGATGCGAACGGAATTGAGACAGCTCCTTCTCCAGTGCCAACGCAGAGTGCCATTGGTTCTTCTGACGAGGATGAAGTAGCTCTGGGCGAGGTAACCAAACCCGAACCATGTCCCCCACTTCCCCTCATACCTATCCCCCACCCCGAATCCTGTGCACCCTGTCCGGCTCACGCATCCTGCACTCCGTCTATGATGACGTGCGAGACCGGCTACATGATCCGCCCGCATCCCTTGCTCTTCTTCTTGTCGCTTCCCACTTCTCCTTCTCCGGTTGCGAAGAATGGCCAACAATCATACATACTTCCTTCACACGCCCAGTCAATTTCTCCCAATATCCACGGATCCGACTCTATCAGCCAGCTCATCTATAAGGGTCTATCTCTGCTGTTTGATGGCCTCCCGGGCTTCGGACCCGTGGCATTCCCACCGAGATGTGTTGAAGATCCTAGGAGAAAACGAAACATCGGGGCACTAGGAAGGGCTATCGAGTCCATTCTTGCCAACGAACGGGGCAAGAGGTTGTGCGCCGGAGTGGCTCTAGACAAAGTCACTCATTCTGAGGCCGAAGAAGCCAAGAAGTGGGGTCTAGAAGTGGAAACACTGAAGGAACAAATGAAACGCAAAACCTCGGTATGGGGTAGTCTTGCCTAACCTTGTTATTGTTACTGACAAGGGTCTACTTTAGCCCCATTTGATGCCAACTTTCGAGGACACATTCAACGAAGCGGTACAACAACTTATCCAATGGGGTGGTGTCTTCATAGGAGAAGATGCAGAGTAAGTGACATCAGACGATGATGCATGGTTGTGACAACTCACCATACATTCATTGTGTAGTGGAAAGCGATACCTCGCCCATCACACTCCATCCATGGACTGGTCCTGTTCGCTCAAAGTGAAGGCCCGAGAATCATGGTCAGCATGGCAGAAGCAAATTATGAGTGCGTCATGGTTTCATTGACCCTGTTTTGAGTTGGGCTAATCGGTCGAACTGTGTAGCCACTTTCCTAGTGATGTTGAGTGCATTATTGCTCCGCCGACGTCGCGCCCAAAGGTCCATCGAAGATACTCGAGTTGCCTCCCTTGTGCAGATTGCACTTGACCTCTTAAGGAATCAGGAACTCGCACACCATACCGACCCTGTCACCGCCCCGCAACCTTATCTCTCGTCCCTCCAACTTCGCGATCTCATCCTCCAGGACGAGCATTCAGTGAGTGCGCGAAAAAGGCTCTGGGAGCGCGTTGAGCGCGTGGTTGAGAGTAACGCCAATATCAGGACCAATCTCGAGGAGGTCGAGGGTGGAGACGAGATGCGAGTCTGGCGCTGGGTGGGCGGTGCGGGTCGGACCCTGTCACCAGTAAACAGGCCGCAAATTGACAATGGACTAGGTGACTCCGCTGCTGCGTGATCCTCAGCTGTCAAGCGACACTCGGCTTCCATGTACGTCCGACGTATCATATGGCCTGTTCTTTTTGTTTGACTGTATGCACCAACTCCTTTGACGTTTCCTGCTTAGTCTTTCTATGACATATCTATTCTAAGTTTCTTCTCGGCCCTTTTTCTATCCCTGCTATATTCGTTACGCCCTGTTACGCCCCTGTTCTTCTCTTCTCCCGTGTATATTAGAGCTATGTCTCCTATCTAGGTTTGTTTCCTTGTTTTACTGGTGAATAGCTGGGCGGGTTGCGAGAATACATTACGTCATCTCCAATGGAATTTCTGCAACTAAGTTCAACTTCCAGCAGTTTGCATATCAATATGCCGCTTAGACCTCCGCACATACATAGTGCGGAGTCCCAAGCGGCTCCACCGGAACCTCGGCAACCTGCCCCCAAAATAGGTCCAACAAGGGTCTAGCTTTCCAGAGACGTCCAGAAGGATCACGTGCCTACCCATTTTGTCTCATGGACCCTGGCAGACCCTGACCTGGACCCCTTGCCGGTGGGGCCGCTTGGGACTCCGCACTATGTATGTGCGGAGGTCTAAGCGGCATATTAGAGATTTACAATTCTCAGCACAGACGTCCTGAGGGCGACGAGAGGAGGCCCCACCTGCATCAACGGGTGATATGCCGACTGACGGCCGCTGGGGATTCGAGAACATACCATCCCAAAACGGAAGGGTACACTTCTGCTCAGTCGTGAATTTTGAGCGCAAAACTCCTCCCTAACTCTCAGAAACTTCCTGTGTATTGCTACCATGCATGCACGAGTGTAAGAGGTCGAAATAACCTCGTCGAAAGGGCTCTGACATGAAGTTCTTGCGGGCCATTACCAAAAGAGGAGAACTCGTTTGCTCAGATTTTCCGTTCGGCTGTCAGTCGCCGTTGATGCGAGCGGGGCTCCTCGTCGTCCTCAGGACGTCTGCACTTGAGAATTGTAAATCCCTATTGATATGCAAACTGCTGTCAAACTTGCCACCGCGCGCCCACAACGGGTGCGGGAAAGATCGCCGATCGCGTTTCGATCGCGCATCCGAGTCAACAATCCCCACAACGTTTGAACTGCCAACAGAGCAAGCACCGTAGATCTGCGAGACTGCGACGGCCTACTTACCATGCTTCACGTTTGTTATCTCACTAAACTCCGAGATGTGTTGTCCGCTGGTACGTTTGGTATGCATTCAAGCATTCTGACATTAATGTCGCAATCGAGGTATGGTTGATTACCGTTAACTTTTCACTGGATGCCATGCCCCCACCCCCTTCGAACACCTTCAAAGTGCGTATGACAATCGTGGACATATACGTTGACATTTTGTTGGGAACATCAGTATCCCGTGTGCCTTCATCAGGATTGAACCCGGACGAGCGGGAATCTCTCCAGCGTCGCAGCCATTATTCGGATAGCCGCAGAGATGCGGACTAACAACACCGGGTCATGCACTAAAGTCTTCTCGAGGTAAGTACGCATTGCATTAAGCTCCTATAGCCACATGCGTGGCATTTGCGCTATGCCAGAGACGCGAACGTGTTCTTCTGACTCGTTCTAAGCAACTTGCGACCAAGAAATGACTCAACCTTATACTGACCTGTGTTGACGCGTATGTATATGACATAAATGCACCGTGTAATATCAGGGAACGGCTCTTTTCGTACTGGTCTCTGCGGCGTTCTCAAGTAAGTTACTAAAATGCTTTGTTTCTGACTTCTCGTTCTGACGCGCACCGTCTGGTAGCCTCGCACACCTGCTTCAAGTGAATCCGCTCACGGAAAATGGTCTCACGCGGACGACTAGTTACCGCAAAGACGGAGAATCAAGCCGAACACAGGCTGCTCCCAAGGACCCATTAATCAGTCTATGTGTCCCAATCCCGACTCCCGAGCAAAAAAGATCGCAGCTTCATAAACTCAGGTCCTGGTACATACTTACCAAAATGCCTGTTTCCAAAACCCGCGATGGACGGCCTCCGCTCTACCTGCGAAAGAAAAAAAAATAATGTGGAAGACAAATTTTCTGGGTCAATCACGGATGGCCAAAGTGTGCATACGGGTGACCGTGTGAGGATGGTTTTCTCCGATCGTGTTTCTCAGGTTTTCTGCTGTCCGCTCACGAATAAACCGCTATCCCCCAATTGTCGGTTATGAGCATGCACCGAAACGTACGGCGGATGACTAGCAGAGGAATATAAGCCGTTGGCCCAAGACTGCGCATGATATTCACGGGCGAGAGCCTTTACAAATAACAAGGCGGTCATCCTCGACGCGCTCGCTTTTTGCCATGGGTTTGTTGACGAATTTGGGTATGTCCTTGGTCAGAACACATTAATATTAGCCCCCCTATCACTAACAATGATTGGTTCGGGAAGGGTGTTCTTTGACATCTCAACGATTCAGGGGCGAATGGTCCAAGTATGATCTCTGCACCGTAGGGTATGGGAATCGAACGCATGATGTCCAGTCCGCACCCTAATATGCAATAGGGATGGTGGGAAGGAGAGGCGTGGAACTCCCCTTTGTCTATGACGAATGGGTCTGGGCGTGGATAACAAAAGACCACAACTCATTTGCAATACAATTAATAGCGTTCGCACCCTCCAACGGTCGTCAAGCTAAGGGAGGCACGGTCCTAGAAAGGAAGATCACAATTGAAGGAGGCACCTTAATTCACGGTCCGCGGAGCTTTTTTACGTTGAAGTGCCCAGATACAATGCGCATAAAGGTTGATGTATACAAAAGGGGACTTACACGGGGTCGGACCCACAACGAGTCAGACCCTGTCAAACCCTAGTCAGAACGTCAAGAGAAAACCAGGGACCGTTTACGGCTACCCACTTCTTTGCAGGAGTCGAGAACTGGATCCGTAATTCCGGGGCACAATCACCTCCAATCCATGGTCTCGCCCATCGGTAATCCATTCAGAATCTTCTCGATCAATGCCCTCTTTATGAACTGTTCTTCGGCCAGAACGCGCGTGGTCTATGAGAAAAGGAGGAATGAGTGGGACGATCTTCGCAGAGAAGCCGGCGCGCGGCGTAATGAAGCGGAGATTGAAATAAGCAAGACGTACTCTGAGGAAACGTTCGAGGTCAATTCGACCGGAATTGAGAGCTCTATGCAAGTGGTACATGGTGTCTTCAATCGCGTTATCCTCTGCCACGAGGTTAATTAACCTAATTGGAGGGGAATTAAGCGAATCGAACCGCAAACAAAGCCAATAACAATTATTGCCAGATACGTACTGATTATGGACAATGGTGGTCGAGCAAACGAGTTCATCTACATCTGGGTCACCCTTGCGCTTTAATTCGGCTACGTTTCGTTCGCCGTCCGAGACAACGGCGCGAAGTCTGGCAGCGACGCCCTGACACACGTCTCGTACGGCTTCAAGTCTGGCCATCTCATCTCGGATGGCGGGTTCGCCGGCTAATAGGTCGTTCTGAAGTGCCCGAAGGCGTTCGGCGTCCAACGCCATGACCTGTTCCAACGATGCAAGTTCTGACGTGAGTTTGGCATGTACCTGTCCATGCAGACGCAATAGTTCTGGGTTCGGTGGTCGGGGTGGAGCGGGTGCAGGGGAAGTTGATTGTGCCGAGGTGACAGGCATGGATGACAGATCATCAGCATCTAGCAAGTCAGGGGGAGGATTGGACGAGTGTGCTTGTACGATAGGAGGTGGAGAAATCTGTGTGTGAGGTGGTGGCGGCGATGCATAAGGCGACTGGATATGGAGTGGGGTGAATGGAGCAGGAATAGTGGCCGGTGGTGGTGGTCGAGGCACGGGCTGAGCAGGGGGGTGTGGTGGCAGAGGAGGGGGCACGGTCTGCGACACAATGACTGGCGGCGGCTGGGCAGCTGGAGAAAGGGGAGGTGGAGGCCGGGTGTACGCTGCAGCCGAAGCAGGATGCTCAGAGGACACGATTGGCAATGACGCGACGCGATGAGGAGGAAAGGCCGGGGAGTCCGGTGACCAAGTGGTGGCAGCCGGTAAATTGGAAGCGTCATCGATCGAAGCATGAGGACGTTGGTAGTACTGTGGCGGTACAGATGGACTCTTGTATCGCGGTAGAGCTTGATCTGGAGGGTGTGGAGGGACAGGAGGCGGTCTGGCAGGTGGCTTCCTCGAGCCATTAGTTGCCGGACAGCCAATCAGAGCGGAGAGAACTCACAGGTCCGGTCATGCTCGGATGGGCTGATGGTGCTGGGGCTGAAGGGGCAACGGAAGGGCTCGAAACAGCTGTCGAGGGTGGTTTCAGAGGGAGCGGTGGACGATCATCATTCCCACTAGACGCTGCCTGGCTCAGGGGAGGGGACGCAGGGTGCACGGGGGGAACAGGGGGAGGAGGACGTGCGGAATAGTCTGCACCAGAGGCTGGGGTGCGGGACTGCTGGGGTTGCGGAGTCGGGGACGGCTTTGGCTTTGCGTAGACGGGAGGTTCGCGCGAGAAGTGGTCCTGCATTGCTTCGAGAAGGGCGAGGAGATTGCAGCCCTGTGTGGATTCATTGCATGTCATTGTTTGCATGAGGCGGAGGGACACACCTCGCTCTTTCTTTCCCAATTGCGCACATATTCAATTCCACACTTGCCGCTGACGTCGATATACTTGCTGGGCCTGACAAGCATGTCGGTTGTGGGGACGACATAGGCAATAGGGGGCTGGCGCGGATAGTCCTTGGTTAACCAGACGGCGATCGGGATATTGTACGGGGAGCCGCGATAGGTGATGGGGAGGAGACCATGCAGACAAAGGAGGAGCTGGGTCCGACCGTCATCATACGCTGGATCGAATTAATTGACAGGATGAGTGCAGAGCAGGGACGTGCGGAAGACAAGGACTGAACTGTATATGTCTGTCTTTGGTCGGATGGCCTGGTACCGGCGGAGGACGGCGTCTGCGTGTGCGTACACAATGTCTTTCTGCGCGTACGACTGGGTGTTCTGCCGCAGCCATTTCTGCGTGAGCGACTCTGCCATGGTCGGCGAGAGGCCTTGGATGCTCCCCATTGAGGCCGCGGGCTGAGCCTAAACGTTCAATCTCCGCGTGATGGCAGGTGATGGCGCTCGGTTCGACCCGCCGGCAATATGGCCATTTGAGAGGAAAGCTTCCGTGCAGCGGATTTGGTTCCGGCTATGATGCAGCACCGCCGTCCGCATATGGCAGCGTCCCTCAGGCTCGTCGGATGCTGCAGCAGCTGGGGCAGCCTGGCAGCTGGGGCAGGTGAGAGCGCGTCCCCCCTCTTGTTCGTCGGACCGGGCCCTTTGTCATACGTTTCTGGCCGTGGCTCAAGGGCTCCGTCCATATCCGGAAGCCTCAAAGGCGGCCTCTCTCGCGCAGGCGGTCTCTCTCGCGCAGACGGCTATTGTGTGCTGCAGCCACGGCGGCGGTCGCCACATGGATACCAACCATCGGAGGCTTGTGCTGCAATAGACAGGCGACGCTTCTGGCCTATGCTCGCAGGTTTCCGGCTGCATTAGGCTCCATTCTCAAGCCATTCCCATCGCTGACCGTTGAGGAGCCCTCTGCATCTGGACACAATGACAGAGGGACGGCGATCTTGCTGGGCCTATCTCCAGATCAGTGGGCCTCCCCTGCCATTCCCGGATCACGAGCAACCCCTCGGCCGTGAGCGCTGCGCCGATGCATCTACAAACGCTTGGATCAATATGGCCCTGCCATAATGCTCGGGCTCCTGGCGTCAGAACAATCTCCCATAAAAGCTGCCACTTCTCATATAGCCACGGCCTTTCGTCGGCCTCCTCTCCTCCATCCGCAGGGATCTCATGTCTCGCCACCACCACCGACGCGTCCCCTCCCCCACCGCGTCCTCCTCCGCACACACCCTCGACTCCCCCTCCGCCGTCGCAGACGCGCTCTTTGGCGCAAAGTCCCTCACCCCTCAGCGCAAGCACCACAAGCTCCTCAAGGACGGCAGCGAGGTCTGGTCCGAAGACGTCGAGAGAATCTTCGTTGAAGGTCATTGTCCCCCCTTATTGTCTCACTCCACCGCTCACTCCCTCCCACAGGCCTCAAAGAATACTGGGACTCCCCCTGGGCCACCTACTCGCGCGGCCGCAGCCGCTGGAGGAACCAGTTCCTCGTCGACCACCTCAAGAAGTATGGCATCGTCCGCACAAAGAAACAGGTCGCCAGCCACATCCAGGTCCTGCGCAACATGTGGAGGGGAGAGCCAGGTTCGTCCTTCCTACTCTCCGTGTCCTGCCGAGGAAGCTAATACATCCCCTGTAATAGAGTTCCATCTCGTAGCTGGTGGGGAAGAGCTCTTTGCGGAGAACGGTCTCCTGGCTTCACCAAAGCACAAGAGAACCGTCTCCAGCAGCCCTTCTCTTTCCGACTCTTCTCCAGGACCAGACTCAGCGAGAGAATCACGTTCGTCCGCGTCCCCCTCTGCGCCTCATCCTCCCCTCGCCTCCTCCGAGTACCCTGCGCGCTTCTCCCCGACCTTTACGTTCCCGCAGCACTCCCCCAGCGACGCGTTTCCAAGTCAACCTACGCGATCCTACGAGACTTTTGCAAACGCGGATCAGGAACCGTACCCTATGATGCCCACCAGGCATGTCCCCCGCTCATCGGTCAAGCTCGAGCCTCTCCTGGTGCACCCTGGCTTGTTCAACCTGCCCTCGGTCTCACCGGGTCATCATGTTGACGCACCAGAACTCACGTCGGCCTATTCCATGCCGCACATAACCAATCGGTTTCTGGGCCTAAGTCTCTGGGCGGAATGTATGACTCCGTTTATGGTGGACGTGGACAGACTGGCCATGACGGCCGGTCTGCATCAACATCCGCCGACTCCATCGGAGGGCTGTAGTGTTCTGCTTCGTGTGAGGATCACCATGTCGTCTATTGATGACATCCTCAGCTCTCCGAACTTGCACGGTCTTCATGGCGCGGTCTTGCTGTCAGAGCGCTGGTCTACCGAGGCAAAGTGTATCACCAAGATTTACACCGGTTCGGCGGTTGTTCATCAGGAGATTGGCTACTTCGACGCTGCCACTGCCTCCCATTCTGCCAACGAGTTTATGCCTCATAGTATCAGTGTCAACTTGCCGGAGTCGGCTCTCAGCAGATGCAGATGGCTTGAGAAAGGTTAGTCTCGCGTGACGTCTATTCATGTATCGAGCCCTCATGAAGCCTTTCACAGACCAAGACACTATCACTCAGCAGATCGTGGTCGATGGTGCCGTCGTCGCCGCATTTGTCTTTAACCTTCATAGACCTCCGATCGGCGGCACTCTGCCAAACGCGGAACTCGTCGGCTTTCAAAGATACAAGACGCCCCGTCATGGTCGGCGACCGTCCACGCAGCAGCTCCTGCCGTCCTCGCCGTGCGCCTCTAGGTCGCCTCCGCCTGGCCAAGGGTCCCCTCCCCACTATGTGCACCCGTTGTTCGGACCCAGCCCCAATGGGTCGCAGGACTTTTCGGCGGCTCCCCAACAGTCCATGACGAGGAGGCCAGCATCACTCACCAGCGGGTTCTCATATCACAGCCCGGGCATGTTCGGTCCCGACACCTCCCCGAATAGACAGGACACTTTCTTTGTTCATGGCGCTCCTCACTCCTCGTGAAGCAGTGCCCTCATCTTGTGTTATTTATTGGTTACTTCGACTTCGATTGATACTCCCCTCATTTACTTTACGCGCGCAGTATTCTAGCGGACGTTCTTGCAATAAGGATTTTGAGAATTGACATCTTGACTTGTATTATAACCATCACACTTGTAGTGCTAGCCACCCATCATCCCTCCGTTTTTGAAAGCAATGTAGCCGCTAGTCCTCCAAATACATCAGGTCCACGGTTTAAGGTTGTTACAAAGAGACATATCCGGTGCTTATCCCACATATGCCAATCCCCTAAACTCAAAACTAATAACGATGTGTCATATGTTTGTATCTGAAGTACATGCAGCTTCGATCCTTCACGCATTAAGCACGTCAGGACGCAGTGCCAAAGTTCAGTAGCCTGCGCGCCGCCTCCCGTACTTTGGCGTCCCAGTGTGTCCGTGAGAGAAGGTGCAATTCCCAGAACGACGTTCCAAACGGATTACACAACTGAGGGTCATCGAGATCTGGACGATAGACGCCATCCACACTCCTATCCTCCGTTGACAGAAGCGCCTCCAGCTTGAAATCACGTTCGACCAGGCCGAGCACAAAGTCTATCGCTCGAAGAACGGTGGCAGAAGGCCAATGGAGAGATGCGGTCAGTAGGCGCTTCGCGAATGCTGCAGAGCGCCACGGAGGGGCAGAGCCTGCGGAGGTCCGGGGCGAAAACGCGAGTTGCAGAGCGCGGAAGAGCATGTCCGATGTGGTGGAGGGCTTGCTAACCCGCATCTCTGCCACAAACTCGATCGGCGGAGGGGTCTCGATGTGGGCTTGCAAGCATAGGGACGGTATCATTGCATACAGCCGGTTGACAAAATCGGTCAAGTCGATATCCAGGGCTTCACCTGGGCGTAAACGAGATGACGTTAGTCTGCGATGTAGACTAACTCAAGAAATGTGAAACTTTACCCTGCCCAGATAACAACTCGAAAGCGGTGACGATACACAGCAGCTGATGCTGCACTTCTCTGGTATCGGTCGGAGCAGGTGCTGAAGAGTCCTCTCCGTGCGGGGCATCAGACGTGCGGTGCATGAGCTCCCGTAATACCTTCATCAGGTCCTTGAAGAAATCGATGTTGACCAAATGCGCAAACTTGGCGATACCCTGAAGGGCGGCGGGCAATAGCGGAGTCGGGTGCGGGTTTTTCAAGATCCGGAAATAAAGAACGAAGAGCAGCTTCAGGGTTTCCGTTTGCTGTTTTCAGATGGAATTAGAAAATGCGCTAGAACTTGGCGATGTCAGTGGAAGAAAAAGAGATGGGTACCTACGTTCGCTTCTCGTTCTTCCTTGTCAACTTCTGCTGCGGCTTCACGCATTTCCTTCTCGATCTCCTGACTCTCCTTCAACGTCTTTCTAGCTTTCTTGCTCAGATGAGGTTGGTCCGTGTTTTTCCCCTTTGCTCGCTTTGCAGCTGCCCGGCTCCTGGCTAATTTCTTCCCTCCGGGGCCCTGGTCTCCGGCTTTGTCGGCCTTGGAATCGGATGCTCTGACACCCAGCTCGGTCTTCAAGCGAAGGTGAAGGAGACATGACAGCACTTCGGGGTGGACGTTAAACTTGCGTTCCTTGATCATCCGGTTCAACAGCCGAACAATTTCGAGCGAGGGGACGCCCGTCAAGTCGGCGCGAAAGACCTTGATGAGGGCGTTGAGACAGAGGTCGGAGGTCTAAGTGATACGCTGAGTTGGTGTGTGATTCCGACAGATCATGTAATAAAGAGTCATACCTTGTCCCACGACTTCCGACTTAGACAGGCGACCACTGTGCTCATGATGTTAACCCGGAAATTGAAGTGTGTCACGTCGACCAGGAGTGTGCACATGCACTGCAGAGCAGTTTCAGCCAGTTCGCTTTTTGCTGTTTAGCCCTGGTTCAATCAGCTATCCTATCAATCCTGCAGCACCACGTTACGTTACCTTTTACTTCGGCGTCCAACACCCGCAAATATTGCTGATAGACGGAAACAAGTCCCTGTTCCCAATCCCGAGTTCGTTGGACCATCTGGCTGACTTTCTCTGCCTTTTCCTTGTCAGTGAGGGCTCGTATCCTGTACCCCGGAATGATATCTTTGAAGACCGCCAGTTGGGATAGAATAGTCAGTTTGCGAACGATAGGATCATTCGGCACGGGATCTGGGTGTGTAGGAGTGGATATTTCAGGGAGGGAAAACGTGTGAAGGCGACGCAATAGTCCCAGCTACACAGATTGGTTAAGTCACACGACCACTCAAACAAAGCTGAATGCCATACACTATTTTCCGGGTCAGCGACGATTTCTTGACATATACTCGCGATTTGCTCTTTCGCAAGCTGTACCCTCTTTTTGCGTGACTTTTGGCCAATGACATCAATCACAGCTGGACGACCAAATCGAGCACCGGTAGAGACGTCTTCTACCACCGGACGAGGCTGCTCATGCTCCTCTTCCGATTCGGAGCTCTCGTCTTCAGCAGACGCTTCGCGGGGCAAATACACCTTGTCCTTCGTCTTCTGCACTCGTCCGTCCGCAAGCTTGATAGGTAATCTCTCGATGCCTTCGTCCTTCTCGGATTCGCTGTCCCACTCTGGTTGCCGTCTTCTGGGTACCGCTTCGTACTCCATTTCGGCATCGGAGGCATTCTCCTGCGGTCCTTTCCGACGTTTCGGCCTCTCTGAAGATGATGAGGCACCGTCACTTTCTAAGTCATCCTCCGCTTCAGACATTGACAGGTTAGCGTTAGCATCTGAGCCAAACCCCGAGCTCCAGTCATCTTCGTCTTCGTCCTCGTCCTGAGAGTCAATAGATGGGAGGTCATCCTTCACCTGCGCACGGACAGGCTTATGTTGTTCGTGGAGCTTCCGAATCTCTTTCTTACTCCTACAGCCCTGTGAATAGACATACATTGTGACGGGAAGAATACGCGTACTTTGAGATGCCTTTTTGGTCCAGTTTGGTTAGGAAACCGGCAGCACCGCCAAACTCCTCAAAGAACTCCAGGTCCTGGTCAGAAAGCTCTACATCCTCTTGATCTCCAGCAGAGGGAATAGGAATTATTTCTCTATCGGCAGCCTTCTCCTTTCCCTTCGACTTTGCTTTCTTTGTGGGACCGTTCTGTCCTGCAGCGAGCTTACGCTTTTTTGATGGACCCTACATGGACGTTAGTTGGGCCGTAAGGCGCAGATATGCAAGTACGCACCGCTGTCGGTTGTGCTGTCCTTTTTTTGGCAGCCATGTGTGCCAGAGTCCGACGAAGGAGTAGTATTAGTGCACTGTGCACCAGTCAATGTGAGCCCAACCAATGAGCGTTCCGATCGACCAAAATTATGACTTTCCCACGCATATGACGCGTGACGCGTTTGCGAGGCAGCAGGCTGCAGCCACCGACGCGCTCGCCTCGTGATTTCAAACCAGTCTGTCGCGCCTTCCAAGTTCCAACTACACCTCGTCGCGTCCAACCAGTACGATGAGCCATCCCCGACCGCAACATCGTGCGCATCCGAACGGCGTTCCTCCACCTCCTCCTACTAATCATGTCTTGATGCCACACCACCTCCAACTAATGAAACTTCTTGGTCTCGTCTTCCATGAATATAAGGAAGCGGACCTACCTAAATCGTTCCAGCTCCATCTCTACCGCCTCCTACTTGTAGAGATCATGGAAGTCAAACAGCCTCCAACTTATGCACGATTGCTCGCTAGCGTCATGGAAGGTGCCAAAGCGACCACCGAAGAGGCTCATGAACTAATACAGGAGTTTCGCTCAGTGGTGAGTCCTTTTGGTGTACTGACTCCCAGGAGCTATGAAGGTGACACAAGCGCAGCATATACCCATGAAAACGCCCCACGATTTAAGATTTGTTTTTGAAAGTTAGCACGATCTATCTTACTTGCGCGATGTCGAATTCTGACATCGCGATAGACATCTCATATTTGGTGACTATGAACGATGATGACGATGATGTACGTCTCCTTGTCATAGCTAAGAAAGAGCCCGTTCCGACTGCTTAGGATAGGTTCCCTTTGTAAGTCATCTCGGCTGTGTCTTGAAGTGCGTAACTGGACCACGCGCAATCACAGGCACGCCGTTCTCTCTTTGGCTATTTCAGCCGACGATGTTTCCTGAGCTATCTGAAGCTCTCGCACGAAGCGCTCATTCTGTTGTACCGAGACTACATGGCATGGATCGCAGGAGAGTTCGACCCAAACACCTTGTACATCAAGAAGGACCTCCTTGACATGTGTACGCAGTCTTTGATGGCTCTCAACTTTCACTCACTCAGGAATTAGCATACAACATCCACCAGACCAAGTCAGACAAAAGGGAATTCTCTCAGCCCGACGGATATGGCTTGTGAGTGCCTTTCTTCCACATATCCAGTTGTATATACCTCATGTTTTTCTAGCTTCCTGAAGGAAATGGCGACTGGTGATAACAAGTCAGCCGCAGACCGTCTGCGGGGCTTTTTTGAGCAATATTTCCACGAAGCACCAGATTCGTACGTTTCCTACCAAATCCGCTGCCAAACAGCCTGCTGAACAAAGTCCGTTAAATATCAGTGGTTTGCGACATATCGCGATGCTCAATCTTGCGAGAATGTATTACATTCACCATGACTATGCGATGTGTAGGAAGGTGTGTGTGCTACCACGGCTTCACATTCATGCCCTCAGCTAATCAATTTGCAGCTACTCAAGGAAGCCATTGCAGTTGCCAGAAACGCCAACGATATGATGGCTGTTCAGCATTGTGATGCGTATGTCGATTTCTACGAGAAGGCGTATGCTCTATTCACATCCTAACAGATTGTTGCACCGACTTCCTCCTGTGGATGAATCGAAGAAACCTACAATCAACGAGATTCAATTCTACCTTCATCCGCTCGAATTACTATATGATATCAAAAAGCTGCTGCAAGTTAACAATGTTAGCCTTGTCGAATTCCCTGCGCGCAGTATTGTACTTAACTGATTGCCTTGCAGGAACAACCTCTATCTGCAGCTTGGGAGAAACATTGCCAGGCAGTGGTATTGTTTACTACATGGCATGACTTCCACCGTGGGTTTGTCATGGACACCGAGCAATGGGCACAGCACGCCGTACAAAGTGTAATCTGGAGTAGCTCCGGTCCGTCTTTATCGTTGTTATATCGATTCACTTGACTTAGACCAATGTTAATTCGTATCAGGTTGTTCACAATTGGCCGAAATTGAAGAGACCGTAGTACTCGCTTTTACAGAACCAGGCAGTGACGATAACAATCGACTGACAATGACTCTCAATCGTGCACAGAGGGTACGCCGTTATTATAGAATGAATCTCCGAACTTCAATTCAACATCGTTCTGACCATGTACAGATGGCTAGACAGGGCAAATACAAAGAAGCCATCTCCATGCTCTTAAATCCAGATGTATTCGCCGGGTTAACCATCACAGATTATGGACTTTGGGCGGCGGAGATCTGGCATATTCTCGCACTCCGCTCGAGCAGGCGAGGTCAAGAACGAATGTACCATGAGTTTCTGAAGCCGAAACAGCCCATGACGAACCTGGTACATCAGGACTATTGGTATAGTACCTGCAAGGATGCTATACCTTCTGGGTCTATCATCAAGGACCCACTATTCGATGTGTTGGCAATGAGGGTATGTATTCACTTGCTGCTGTCCTGTTATTCTTTCCTTAATTGCAGCGCATTGCTTCCAGCAAGTCGACCAAGCCCATCAGCATATTGAACCACTCCTACGAGCTCTGTGGCATTCCGAGTTCCAGCAACGGTATGGTTCGTACCGGGTCGCCATCCTTATGCTTGCCGACATCGGTCTTGAGTACGGATTGACCAAGTGGTGTCGAAGGATTGTGGATGAGATCATGCCTCAAGTTATCAATGGCGACGACCTCGAATTAAGAGCGTTTGCTTTGGTGACGTTGGCAAGGTGTATCATGGCTTCAACCGAGAATAAATGTAAGTGTATTATGTCCAGCTAAAGGCTCGTGATGTCTAATCGAGCATCCGCGATTAGCCGAAGGTCTACGCGAAGCTCTACAATACCTCAAACGTGCTGAAACAGACTACCGCGATTTGGAAATGTTCAGCTCGCTTCAAGATGTGCAGTTCCTGCTTTCAGTTGTGTATCATAATCTCGGTATGACCAAGGAACGGGATGAGATGGCGGAATTATGTCACGAGACGCAGGCTGAGAGGAAGAGGCTCGCTACCATCGTTTCAGAGCAGTGGATATCGGATGTTTGGGAGATTGTTGGCAAGGTTGGGGCCGCTTTAGCTTCTAGGTGACCAATCTCAATCTGCCGTGCTGGATACGGAGTACCATCATTTGAGCTCAGTGTTTTCATCTGAATATTAATCCCGAGGTTCGTGTCACTAGCTGTGAAAGATACATTAATGCTTCAAAGTGAAAGTCTATGATACATACACAGTCACGTGCCCCTTGCCCTCCTACTTTTACAACAGCAATTTATAAATAGGAGAGTACTTGATGAAGCCGATACACACTCTTCAGGGTCCTGTAATGTTCATAAGTCATTCATGCACATAATGATTGTCGCGTTTGGCTGGGATTGTGATTGGCATTAGAAGTGTGTCCTAATAGCAGGGAAAGATAGAGGTTAGAGCCACAAATATCACGCGGTCTTGTTGAACCATACTATTGGGGCAGGCTGGGAACCTGAATTGTACGCACAGTGGCAGCGCCCTTTTCTGAGGGCGATCGTGAAGCCTCGGGACGGCCCATGGAATGAGCGCGAGTGGCTTGTTCGTTCTCAATGTCATGAAGCTTCTTCGACTGCTCAGCTTCGGCTTTCTTTTGCTTGTGCACCCCAACTGCAATAACGAGGAATACCGAACAAAATGATACGATGACCATTTGTAGGAAGGTCCCACAGGCGTCTGACGGGACGCACAATATAAGTGAGCATACAACACGACCGCAGGTTGCTAGTGGCTCATACCTAACAGTAAACCTATGGCAGAAGATGGTTCGATTTTCAGAGACTGACGTTATAAGCCAACTTGAAGTAGGAATGAACACACCGAATCCGGGAGCACCTATCCATAAAGCGCGCAAAGACGGAATTGTCAAAATCACGCTGACGGGCAAAACCAGTATACCTTCTGTAACTTCCACTCCAACGCAGGCCGAGATAGTGATATAAGCGCAAACCGCAGTTAATGCCCAATTGACGATCCACAACGTCACAACAAATGCTTTTGTGAAGCCATTCCGAGCGAATGCCATTTCCATCGTCCTAGCGGGAATGGCTTCTCCGCTGGTAGCATTCCGCGTATTTGTGGGTATATCGAAACGAATCTTGGTATCCATATTGTCGGTAGAGCTGACGATACGAATGGCAAGGATCGGAAGGATTTCCTGAGTATCGCTGTTGCGAGCTATGAAGGAGGTTTCCATCTGGTAGCCATCGAAAGGGTATGCAAATTGCTGATCTAGGCCTTTCCAAGCATAGAGAACAAGTAGTTCTTGTGTTTGGAAGGTGTGAATGCCTTGTACACTGTAGAGGATAGTATGATCAACTTGATTCGTTTCAATATGCTGCATGGGAATAATCATACAACACAGGAACGCCCGTACGAGGGTCGACGGGATTCTGGCTCGCGTCGTAGGTAGCAGTTGCATTTGCTGAGCTACAAGAATATCAAACGTTCAACATAGTTTGTCGCAATATGTGGAAAGAAGGCTTGCCCATCAGCGTAGAAGTCCGTAGTGGTACTTAGACGTCCGCAATACGGTGAATACACGCCAGAAGAATTAGGGAACATCAGTTCGCCACATCCGACGATGAGCCAGGATATGCTGACAATACGAGATGGGATGTCTATATCGTAAACATTGCCTAATAGTGCGATCTGACATACGAGGAGTTAACAATTCAAGGTTGGGTATGATGTTCTCGTGTAAAGGGTGTACAGCTCACCCCAGTGTCGTTGGGCCCTAGGATGTCCTGTAGCTCCTTGCCCCCAGAGAAGGTTTTACCCGCGTTCGCCATCAAGCCCTCTGCAAGCGCGACGGCCGCAACGACCACGGCAAGAACTAGACCTCCAAACCATCTATTCCGAACGCTAACATGCTGCCAGAGGGTGAGAAGGGCTGGTAAAACTGGCATCAGTGAGCGATGACACGAGAAGTAATGTTCAGTAAGGTAGGGGAGCAGACAAAGATAACACAATGCGAGGCTTAAGTCCATTTATATGAAGGCAGATCCACTACTCCCATGCGAACTGACCGTGATGATGTTAAGTCCCCCGAGCTGGACGGAGTTGACAGATCAAATCGAATCATGCCGGTAGGGGCCTGATGGTAATTGATGCAATAGTGCATGCAAGTCAGACAATGACGCTCATAATACCACAGTTGCAGCAGCACATTGGCTAATTTGGTTAGCACTGTGGTCAAACAAGCGGCTGACATGGGAGTGCCATGAGATAGCTATACATGCGCCGCGATTGAACGCTCTGCCTACGAGAGAATTCAGGACCTTGAAGTAGTTTTCAGGAATGCTATGGTGATATCGCACTTAGCTGATCGTCCGGTTACAAAGTAAATACTGAGCTTGCAATGAAGAAGTGTGTTTGTATCTTGAGAGATCTATGTAGATGAGGATTCGTGATGCGAGGGAGGAGACAAGCCTCGCAGCGAAGGCATTGTGATGGTCAAGCTTCAAGCTTCAAGGTCGAACATCAGCAAAATAGTGCGCGCGAGGTGACCCCTTGCGAAGTTTCGGAAGGAGAGGCGCCCCTTACCATAAATGACAAGACCTTTCGTTCGCTCGCAAGTCATGAAAATGGCTTGCAAGGCCTTTCTATGCATCGAACAGCTTATCAGCACTGGTCATCGTATGCAACGAGATTTAACATGAACCCATGACCCCGTTGGCACGGTCCCCTGGAATATGTGTCATATAGCTTCCTCCGAGTCGTCAACGGTCAAGTCCAACTCATTCCCTGCCCCCATCTCTTTTCCCTGCAATTGCTTGCCTTTTGAATGCCTGCGCTGTATACCTTCTCCATTCCCCCTCCCCCATTTCCAATGTGAATGGAATTATCCAGGCTCACCAACAACTGCTTGCGGTCTAAAGGTAACAGTCACCAAGCCACTCCTCAGATGATTGTATACCCCTATCTCGAAGCTGGCCCGCTGAACCCCGACTCCTTGATGAGATGATGCGTACTTTGCAAGTTCAAATGTCCTCAGTGAGCCACACCATAAAGCACATGAGTACACCTAAGAGCAGACTCGCATCGGTGAGTACATACGGCGTCCTTGCCTCATTAGTCGCGCCCTAAGGCATGCACCCGTACCAAGTGAATTTCTCGGGATGTATTTCCTTCTTTCTTCATTTTCCCCAGGTGAGTTTGACAAGCTTATGCTCAACTCGGTCAAAATCCAGGTGAGTTCTACCTCTACTGTGAACCTTCGTGGACTCAGCTCTGTGCTCTGCAGCAGGAGGGAGCCGAGCCAGGAGCGGTAAAAGTACTAGTCAGATACACCACGTGAGTCCTTCCTCAGATATATCATATACATGTCTTCAAGAACGATATTGGCAGGGGACTTGAAACCGGTCCCGATACCAGCGTAAAGTAATTCACAAAATGTATATGTCTTGTATTTTAGATTCAATATTATGAGCACAGTTATCTAATATCACCATCAATGGAAAGTAATTAATACCAGACATTGTGCAGCAGAATACCTGACAATGCCTGACAACGCTCGAAAGGATGCGAGCCGAGCAGCAAATCGTTACCGTGACTTCTGAGCCTTGTCAGGCCTTGTAAGCATTGCATCGTCAAAAGGGCCGGATTGAGTTTCATCCCGTTGCAAGGAGTTGCCGTTTTTTGTTGGATCCTCGCAACGCATTCCATTAAATTCCAAGAAAACCCCATTATTATAACGTTTTCAAGCCTTGTAACGCGATACAACGCATGACAAGGTTTCCCCAAATTTGCTGATGAACCTAGATACATTCCTAACCGGGACGCTTTCGGCGTTCTTTGATCCGGCGGTGCTCCGAAAAGGCAATTTGGATGAGTTGAAATTGCCCCGGCCGGGTGCCGTTGGGGAACGAGACCATTTCTCGATCCCCAGACCCTGGGGTGTCCCACTATTTCGGGCGGGCTCGGACAATACAACCCCTTTCCACAAGACCATCACGTTCGATTATGCCACAGAACGACATAGCTGCGCATGCAGCGGACTTGCCCTATGAAGCTGCATTTCTCTTCTGGAGAACGGTCACTAACATATTCTTCCGAGAAATCAGACCTCGAGGTGCATACAATATACCCCGCGAGGGTCCAGTCATATTCGTCGCTGGCCCTCATCATAATCAAGCACGTAACGCTACTCAGACTCTATCACTTGACATGCTAATTCTCATTGTGGGCTGGCTCCAGTTTCTTGACCTTCTTCTAGCTCTGGTAGTACACAGAGAGACAGGTCGCAAGACTCAATTTCTTGTAGCAGCCAGCAGTATGCAAAGAAAGTTCATTGGCTTCTTTGCCCGAATATTCCATAGCAGTACGTTGGCGTTGTGTAATGTCGCCTAGTACTGACCTTCGTTGCTTAACTCGAGTCAGTCCCCGTCGTGCGAGCAATGGATCACGCCAAAGTAGGAACCGGTCTAATCTTTCTATCGGAAGATGACCCTTGTCTTGTTGAAGGATACGGTACCAATTTTTTGGAGGAGCTCGCACCACGCTCGCAAATTGTATTGCCAAAGTCCATGGGTTCCCTGTCTGCCGAAGTCACGGAGGTATTATCTGGTACCCGCGTGCGTATCAAGAAGGAATTTGGAGGAGACAAAACAACAACAGTGCGAGAGCAGTTGTCACAAGCTCGAGCAAATGGCGCAAAAGGCGTGACCTTCAGGCGTGTGCCCCATATTGATCAGCAGGAAGTGTACCAGCACGTATATGACGGTTTAAAGAATGGTGGTTGTATTGTGATATTTCCGGAGGGTACATTGGACAATTCGTAGAAGTTGGCATTCGTACTGAAAGCTTGTCTTCCAGGTGGAAGTCATGATCGTACCCATCTACTTCCCTTGAAGGCCGGCGTATCACTCATGGCGCTAGGCGCAATGGCCAACCACCCTGAACTGAAGGTCAAGATAGTCCCCGTTGGACTCTCATACTTCCATGCTCATAAATTCCGATCACGGGCAGTCGTGGAGTTTGGTACTCCCATGGATGTTCCAGACGAGCTAGTTGGAATGTTCAAGCAGGGAGGACCTTCAAAGCGTGACGCTACTGCTCAATTACTCGAGCTCATTCATGATGCTCTCAAGAGCGTAACCATCAGAGCACCAGACTTTGACACCCTTATGGTGCAGTACTTCATTTTGGGCGGATTTATATAGAGAACTGATATTCTTCCGTCGCTCAGGTCATTCAAGCTGCTCGGAGGTTGTATAGGGCCCCCGGTCAAGAAATGACACTTGGCCAAGTCGTGGAAATGAACAGAAGGTTTCTCGAAGCCTACGAACGTTTCAAGGACGACCCGAAAATCATCAAACTACGCGAAGATGTGACAAGGTACAATCGCCTGCTGAGGGATATTGGGCTCCGCGATCATCAGGTATGTTCTTTTAAAGGTGACATACTATACATCCGCTCAGAGCACCTCGTTCGTGGCCCCAGGTTCCAAGGGCTGAAAAGAGCACGTGGAAGATATTGGGTTTGCTATCGTATCGTATGATACTCCTTCTGGCGTGGACGACATTAGCTTTGCCTGGTGTAATCCTCAATGGCCCTATCTTCATTCTTGCTTCGATTATATCGCATAAGAAGGCGAAACGTTCGTAGCATTCTTGATGGAGTCCGTGTAACACTGATTGAACATGTTAAATTGCAGAGGCACTCGCGGCGTCCAACGTTAAGATTGCTGGACGAGATGTATTAGCGACATGGAAGATCTTGATATCCCTCGGAGCCGCACCTGTGCTCTATGTGTTTTACGCCTTCCTCGCTACTTGGATGATGATCAAGGCGGGGGCTCCGATGAGATGGAGAATTTGGACACCGTTCATAGTGATGTCCGTTCTCCCAGTCATCGCATATGCCGCGTTAAAGTTTGGTGAGGCTGGAGCAGACGTACTCAAGTGAGTTGGATACTTGATTTGCTGAATCATGCTGAAATTGTGTTTGCGTGGTAGATCGCTGAGACCCCTCATCATCGCACTGGTACCGGGACAACAACGTTTTCTAACCCGTGCAAAAGAGACGAGGGAGCGCCTCACGGCGGATCTGGCCGAGGTCGTAAATGAATTCGGACCTAAGTTGTACGATGACTTCGATCAGGTATGCAAAAGATCGAACCGGCATTTACATTAGGTTAACCCTGCGTAGTGGCGTATGGTGCCTCCTTCATCGAAACCTCCCCCGCTTTCTTTGGACTCCCTGGATTCCAGAAGGACCCCAAGTCGCTCCAACGCTCAGGGTTTGTTGCTATCGCACCCTATGGTGAGCTCGCTCCTTTCTGTCGCCCCTTCCTCATTGTTTGCTTATTCAGTAAATTCTAGACTTGGCTCGATGAAAAGCTCTTCGGCTGGAGTACGACCTCAAAGCGAGGAACAAGCGCATGGACAGGTTCAACGTCACCCTCAACCCGAGCAGGCACCCCCGAAACATTATCCGATAACGAAGACGAACAAGACGAACCCGATTACGATGACTTACTGCACTTTCTTGACTCCAAGTCACCGAATACCGGACGCAGTCGAACAAGCTCGTATGCCGATTTACAAAAGTTGCGGAATCAAACCTCTGCTCGGGTTACAACTATCGACACTGCACCTCGGGTGACTTCTAGGGTAGACTTAGAGGTTTCCCCAGTTTCGGTGAGCGGCGACGGTGTGCATCTGCGCCATGGGGAGCGAGTGAGAAAACTGAGCTTGACGGACGGTGTTTCTGTAAAGCGCATTGGGAAAGTTAACAGGAGAGCAAGCTTCGAAGAAGCCACTGCCGAGTTGAACAGGGAAATCCGCATCAGGAGATCCTCGCATGGTCATGAAGAATAAAGCTTAATGAAGACGGGGTCGCCTTCTGGGTGTGCCCAGAGTTTAGGCTGAACGGTTTCTAGCAAAAGCAAAGTCGCATCGGTGGTAGCATAATGTTTCATATTTGTAGCAGGAACATCAGGTTGTTCAGTGGTCCCGTAAGGATACATTTGACCTATTGTTGTACGAACATGTTCGCACATGATTTGTACGAATCGTGCTGTTCGCGAGACATGAGATTGACTGCTGTAACGGTGTTCCTTATCACCGAATGCTGTTGACACGAACGGAACAAAGAACCGTCGCGTCATGATGCAATCGAATAATAATAGCGACTATAAAGACAGATGTAAATTAGTATGATTACAGGTCTTGCGGTTTCCCTGCTGTTAACACCTCGACACCAGTTTCTGTAATCCTAGCATTCGGTTTAGCACAATAAGGGTGCAGACAAAGACGGAGAAATGCTTACAAGAGGGTCTCTTCATACTGAGCACTCAATTTGCCATCAACTGTTGTCGCAGTCCAATTATCCGGCCAGTGGTCAACGTCACATAAATGACCCTGATTAATCATAGGCTCTATGGTGAACGTCTAGGGGATCGGTCGGCCATCTGACAAACATTGATTAGGATGAGATGCAACCAACGCACCATGCCGGGCTTCATTGTCCCGATTGCTCTGTTCTTCGCGTAATGCGGAATGTCGGGCGCAGGGTGGAATAAATCATTAATTCCATGTCCACAGTATGCCCTTACCACGGAGCAGCCGTTGGCCCTTGCTATGGGCTCTCTGACAAAAAAAGATGAATTGCTTCCCAGACAGAATTTAAGGCATGATACGAACATTACTTTTCCGATGTCACGAATGAGAGCCCCCGGCTTACATGTAGCAATTGCTTCGTCCACACATTTCCGAGTGGTTCTCAAAAGTTTCTTTGCCTCCTCGTCGATTCGACCAACGGGATATGTTGCCTTCACATCTCCATGGAAACCTGAGAAATCGAGTGTTCTCTCATACCCGTCTATTTGAAGTAGTTGTAGACCTACCATCATAGTAAACGGATACATCTGCATATACAAGGGTCAGCATTATTTTAATTTGAATACAAAGCAGGCGGTCTGCGCACCAATGTTGATGATATCACCTTCCTGCAGTTTCCGCTGATCAGGGATACCATGACAGACCACTTCGTTGACAGACCTAGAATGTGCATTGTCAGTCACAGAGAGCAGAAGGAAGAAAACGTACAACCTACGTGCAAACAGATTTGGGGAAATTACGGTAATTGAGTGGTGACGGGTATGCGTTACGTTCAATAGTAGCATCATGCACGATTTCGTCTAGAAAATCGGTGGTAATTCCTGGTTTGATGTGAGATGCAGCGATGTCGAGTATCTCTCGTGATAGCTTAATGGGAATAGTGTAAATACACGATGGACTTAGCACCGTCCAAGAATACTCACCCTGCACACGGTCCTCATCTTCTCAATTTCTTCCGCGTTCAGGATTTTGGGAGGTTGTCCCATAAGTCTGCGTTCTGAGACAGGCATACCTACAAAAAGTGCATGAGATGAGCTCACACGAGATGTGATTTAATACCGGCAGAAAAGCCATATGGTCTTACCATCTTCAGCGTAGTCTGGTCGTTTTATATGTGCAGGTACTTCTCGCCTTGCCCTGAGGGGATAACGTGGGCGCAGGTTTCCTGAGAATTTGAAGTCGGGGAAAGGGTTGAAAGTACCGTCTATATACATGGTAGAGATAATTTAAGATCAGGTATGGCTGAACCTCGAGGGAATGCACGATTCACGATACCAATATTGACATTCCGATCCTCTGCTGATACCTGGCGGGATTGTACCAAGTCGTGTATGATTTTATGCGTTTTCTAGGACCAATATTAGTTACTTTAGTAGCATGAACTTGGTCGTGTTTGTGGACCTGACGTACCCCTGCAGCCTCCCTGGTTCAGAACACTACTAGAGTATCATCAATCACGAACATTGCTCACAGCCAGCCTTGAAACATTCCTGTCCACAGAAAAAAGACCCTTTAATACCAAGTCTGCGATGGCTGTTGGTCAGTACACCAATGGTCGTGGAGGAGACTAGCCGACTGTCGATCATAACGGACTTATTACATGTTGGGCACTCCAGTTTTGATGGCGGATGTCCGTTCAAGCAATTCGTGCTTTGACAAGGGATTCCGTGAGCAGACATGATGGTGGTGGAGAGTGGAAAGAATGCAATACAGCAGGAATGTGGCCTCAATCTGGCCGTGGTCTTCTACATAGTTTGCTCGAGTCAATGTTGTCCATCGTGGCGGTACCGCAAATATTATAGTATATCACGTCACGCAAAATCGTGCAGAGCCGGTGACCCATATCAAATACAACTTGAAAGCAGAAATAGCGATACAACATATACATAGATTATGGTGATATCATATCTCCTGAGGTTTCCCTGCCGTCAGCACCTCGACACCAGTCTCTGTGATCCTGATATTCAGGTCAGAATGATTCGCGCTAGAGATGGAGACGAGAGATACTCACAACAGTGTCTCTTCGTACTGAGCACTCAGTTTGCCGTCGACCGTGGTCGCAGTCCAGTCATCCGGCCAGTGGACGACGTCCCAGTTATGGCCCTGGTTGATCATGGGCTCAATGGTGAAAGTCTAGAGCATCGCTCGAGGATCAGACAAGTAAGGAGAAAGAAATGACAGACGTACCATGCCAGGTTTCATCGTTCCGATTGCTCTGTTCTTCGCGTAATGCGGGACGTTGGGCGCACAATGGAACAATTCGTTGATTCCATGTCCACAGTATGTCCGTACGACGGCGCAGCCATTGGTCCTCGCTATAGGCTCTCTGGAAAAAATGCGCTGTCGTTCGTCGCGTCCTCCGGAAGGCAAAGAATACTCACATCACCTTTCCAAGGTCACGGAAGAGTGCCCCTGGCTTGCATATTGCAATTGCTTCATCCAAGCACTGTCGTGTAGTCTTGAGAAGTTTCTTGGCTTCATCGTCTATCCGGCCCACAGGATATGTCGCGTTCACATCTCCGTGGAAGCCTGGAAAGTGAAGTGTTTGTTTGACAGCCATGACATGCATCGGAGAGCGTTGTAGACTTACCATCATAGTAGACGGATACGTCTGATAATATGTTTTGTTGTCAGCATGGTTACCAACCTCAAGTAGACAGTCTACGCACCGATGTTGATAATGTCACCTTCCTGTAGTTTCCTCTGATCAGGAATACCGTGGCAGATTACTTCATTTACAGATCTGAGATGTAGTTGGTTACTCAGAGACGTTGAAGCACGAGGGAGTGCAACCTACGTGCACACAGATTTGGGGAAATTGCGATAGTTGAGCGGTGAAGGATATGCATTGCGCTCGATGGTAGCATTGTGTACAACTTCATCCAGGAAATCGGTAGTGACTCCGGGCTTGATGTGAGAAGCGGCAATGTCGAGCACTTCTCGGGAAAGCTACGACAGTAATGTCAACCTTGCTATGTTACAATGAAAGCATGCTCACTCACCCTGCATACAGTCCTCATCTTCTCAATTTCTTCCGCGTTCAGAACCTTGGGAGGTTGACCAGCACGTCTACTCTCTGAGACAGGAATACCTATAAAACAAGCCAAAAATGAGCTTACATGGTGTATTGCACGCCACGAAATAGCCGCATGATCCTACCATCTTCAGCATAATCTGGTCGCTTGATATGTGCAGGCACTTCTCGCTTTGGACTGAGAGGATAACGTGGGCGTAGACTCCCCGTGAATCTGAAGTTGCCGAAGGGATTGAATGTACCATCTAGCATGTGAGGTTATGTTTGCAATTTGTAAGTGACAGGACACACATCCTGCAAGATACCTTTGTTGACATTGGGATCATCTATCAATGTCTGACGGGGTTGTGCCAAGTCATGTATAATTTTATGCGTTTTCTAGGACCATTGTCAGTTGGCTTGACTTGACAGCTAGCTTGTGGCATGACGCACCCCTGCAGTCCTTGTTCAGTACGCGGCCAGATTTCGATCACGATGAGTAATGCTTACAACCAGCCTTGAAACATTCCTGTCCGCAGAAATAGGATCCCTTGATTCCAAGTCTACGAAAGATGGTGGTCAGCATGCAGGAATGGTGGCAGACGAGCCGACGGACGAAACGCACTTATTACAGGTAGGACACTCCAATTTTGACGGGGGCCGTCCGTTCAAGCAATTTGCGCTTTGACAAGGAACTCCAGCGGCGGTCATAACGGTAGAGGCTGAGCGAAGGACTGAACGTTCAACGGTACTTAGACCCGTGCTACGAGTATACAAACCAGTATACGACAAGAAAAAAGGTGGCCTCGATCAAGATCGGGCGTCGGAAGCGCGTAATCAAGTTGACTAACTTGTACTACATGACTTTTCGCAGATCTCCAAACAGATGTTGGGTATGTATAGCGTGTGTCCAGCGTAAAAAAAAATGCATAGAATAGATGAAAGAGACATTAAGCATATTAACTGAATCCGTGCAGAGCATCAATCCTGATGGCCGTGCTCAGACTTACTCTCCTCCATCTCCTGGTTAATCTCCGTCGTGGCCTGTTGAAGCGGTTCTTCGCGATCTACTGCACCGATTCTCTCGACAGGTACAGTGTCTGTCAGACTAGCCCTTCGGTTCCTCGGTCCATGTCGCATGTGCAGCCCTTCTCCGTCTGCACCAGTGTCGACACCCGATATTTGCACAACCGGAGGATTTGTACTCGCCGCATTCGACAGTTTCCGCAGCTTCTGTAAATCGGCATAGGATGCTTGCTGGCTACGCGATCGTGTCCGAGAAGATAGCCCTTTGCCTTCAAGATATCCTAGCAGGTTGTCGTAGTCGCCCTCTTCATCATCGGAGATGTCTGGTGTTGCTGCACGGCTGATCTCCGTGCTCCCTCCTGCCCATGCACTTGTTCCCCTGGTGGCACTGCGACTCCAGCCGAATAAGCGCTCATCAAGCCATGTCTGGTACGGTATGTCAGTAGACATAGACACATTCCGAGTCCTGCTTCATGCGCTTACCATGGGATGTGACAACAGGTTACCCTGAGCATCCACTGCCCCTGTGCTGCTCTTTCTCCTCCACAAGCCCGGCTGTCCGGATGAAGGAGGTGCACTGGCAGAGGGAACAAGGATCCTCCACTCGTTGAAGTCCTCATACAATTTGGGCCCAAACTCGTTGATGACTTCCGCAAGTTCATTCGCCAGTCGCTCGCGTTCCTGCTTCAGACGATCAAGTGATTGCTGTTGACCTGGGAAGAGAGCGACGACTAAAGGCCGTAAGGATCTATCGCAAGTGAATGTCAATAGGCACTATCCAGATCACTAAGAAGACAATTACTTCAGTACATCCATGCCAGCCTCCCCAAACTTCAGAGCAGCATATCCAATAAAAGGCAATGCGCTCATTACGACAATGGGAGTGAAAATCTTCCATTGTAGTGGTGCACCGACTTTGAAAGCCAGGAAGGTAGCCAAGAACGCGTAAAATCCATACAGCAGCGGAGCGACTCCGAGGGAGATCAGAATCTTCCATGTTGCTAAGACATCGCGACCAGCAATTTTCACGGTGGAGGCAGCGAGTGCCTCTGGAGTAACATGGAGATGAGTCGAGCTAGCAGAAAACGATTTGGGCTAACTAGTACCTTTTGCCTTCTTTCGAGAAATGATGGATGCAGCAATAAAAATTGGGCCATTGAGGATGACGCCGGGCAGTGCCAGCACTGTCCAGACTATTAGCAGAAGCAGACGATAGAAGAGCAAACCCAAGGTTTTCCAGTTCGTCTTTTTGGCTAATGGAACCTACGAGTTGAAGGGCATAAATATTCTTGCGGAACGCTGCGTGCACCATCAACCTACCTGGTGGTCACGAAGGCCAAGATCTCGCAACATCCGGTTGTATTTCATTACATCTTCTCTCAACTTGCGTACCCTTGGCTCTTCCTGGAAGTGGAGATATCCTTCCAGGAACCTTTTGTTGAGCTCGACGACTTGGCCGAGTGTCAAATGTTGCCCGGGCGTCCTATACAGCCTTCGCGCAGCTTGGATGACCTGTAGCATTGGTCGATTACGTGCCAATGAGGACTTGCATGACGAGGTGTGACTAACCATGAGGGTTTCATAGTCCGGCGCACGTATGGTCACTGTTTTGAGACCATCGTAAATCAGGTCAAGCAGTTTCGCAACTGCATCACGTTTCTGTGCCCCCCCTTGTTTGAACATTTCAACGAGGTCCTGCGGGACATCCATGGCGGACCCGAACTCCACAACTGCCCGGGAACGAAAGCGGTGGGCATGGAAATAAGACAATCCTACAGGGACAATCTTAACTTTGACTTCAGGATGGTTTGCCATCGCACCAAGGGCCATCAGGGATACACCAGCCTTAAGAGGAAGGAGGTCTGTCCTGTCATGGCTTCCGCCTGGAATATGCTTGAGTGCGGGACTTCATCAACAAAGAGGGGTCGCGTACCTTCAGGGAAGATACCTATACACCCTCCTGTTTTCAAACATTCATAGACATATTCGTACATCTTGTGCTGGTCAATATGCGGCAGCCTCTTGAAGTCCAGTCCCTTCTGACCCTGCGCCTGAACCTCCTTGATTTTCTCCCGCACGCGAGCGGTCCCCTTCCCGCTTTCACCGCCGAACTCTTTCTTGATTCTGAGCTCAGTGTCCGAGATTACCTCAACGACCTCTGCCACGACCGAGCCGACTGCTTTGGGCAACATGATTTGCATTTTGGGTGTAAATTCGGATGTGAACTTGGTCTCATAGCCAACGACGAGGCACGGGTCTTCTCCCGACAAAAATACCTGACCCGTGCCTGGTTTAGCATCGTCTGCTGCGCGTGCGACAGGGACTAAAGGTGTCCTGTGAACAGTGCCTCTTGCTCAACATCAACACGAACGTACTACTGGACATCAGGCCTGCAAAGAAGCCGATAGCTTTGCGCTTCATGCTCTTCGCTGCAATGAGGAATTGTACCTTCCGTCTGGTCTCGCGGTGCACTTCCAGCGCGAGTAACAGCGGGTCGAGGAACTACATGACCTGTCAGTGTGACCTACTCAGAGATGTGCCTTGGGAGGACACACTTGGTTGTGATGGGGTGCTGCACAGAAGATAACGGGGCCATCTCGAGGGATATTGAATGCGCCTCTCGGGCGCACCTCTCTGAAGAAGATGTTGACTACAGTCCGCCAAAACAGCAACGCAGCTTCATATACGTAGTCGGGTGGTTTCTTGATGGGAATGTCGTCAATAGTAATGGCTGGGGTTGTCATGAGTGTCGTTTCAGAGTATTTGGTACAGACAGGAGAGAGATACAGATGGACAGCCTAGGAGGCCCAGCTCAGAGCTGGATGAATGTGCGCAAAGGATGACGTTCACGCGTTCACATGCACCTGCAGGTTGTGCTCGGCGCTCCTGTCAAATCTTACCGGACTCTGCCTAGACGGTGTGTGTCTCCATTTGGGAACTAGTGTCGTTTGACAAGAAACCGCGGGGATGTGAGAATGATACAATTGCACAGCTAGATACACAATACGATAATCTTCTACTGGGTATGTCCTATCACCAGGATGCCACCTGTTACATGATGTATTAATGTTGCACGTAAGTACCCGCAAATGCTACGAGATGAAAGAATGGGATGTGTTGTGCCTACTCCAGCTCAGCTAGGCGGCGGAGGGCGTGTTGCAAACGTAGATGGCGTAGAGCGCCCATGAGACGATCCATTGCTAACGGTACTCGAGCGATACTGGAAGAGGTCATGCAACCTTGACAGCTTCTCTTGCTGTGGTTCAGGCAGATCTGAAATGCTGCTTCTTTGTGGAGATCGGGGCGACGTAGGCGTGGTCGCCTTCACGCTTTCTGCAATACCTGTGAAGGTCTTGAGTAAATTGAGAGCAAATAATTGACCACAACTTACTCGGTGAATAACTTGTTGCACTCGTTGCGCGTTCGCGAGTATTTGACTCCAGTTCTAAAGACAGTCGTGAGCAGATGGACATCGTCGGAAACGAGTGGTGCGCACTGGAGAGTGTATGGGCAACGGCAACGTTACGCTCCTCATCCTCCGCCGCTCGACTTGCCAACGCTCTGGTGATATACTTTCGAAACGCTGGTCCTGTCGACTCAAGCATCTTATCGACCTTGGGCTTCTTGTGCGGATGTGCTTTCAAGAAATGGTGGAGTTCCGTGATACCTTCCTTGTGCATCGCACCTGTTGTTTCGCTGGAGATGTGTTTGATAATTTCGATGAGCTGCTCATCGGGATCGAACTCTTGGGCAGGGGCTGACGGACTGAGCCTGTTGTCGATGGACGAAACGCTTGGACTCCGGCCGTGACTTGAATGACCATGGTGATTTGAGGCCACAGAAGAGACTGTACCGGGAGATATAGGACGACTACTGGTAGGGGACCTTCTACCTGCGAAGTCCCGATCCACTCCGTTGGGTCGCTGCGGTACATCCGCCGCCGTACGATTAGTAGAATTGAGTATGCGGTACACATAGGGATAGACGATGGTGGCGGAAGGATCGTCAAACGAGGCCGAAAGAAGATCATACACGTCATCCGCGTAATGAGCAACGACGTGCTGTATGATCACTTTCACTGTTCTCAACGGCATGTCACCACAGGGTACTTTATTAGTGGCTCGCGCCCTCCATTCATTTGGAGGAACAGACTGCAAGAAGTGCTCGATTGCGGGGAACAGCTCGACGGGGTCCAAACTTGACTTTTCGAGATCCTGTGGTATGCTGCGAGCGAGTTTCCATATGCATTTAAGAACTAGTTCAGCAACCTTGGCTTCTTGTGAATCCGGAGATGTGCCATTGGCGGGGAAAGGCTTCACGATTTGCAAGAGCAAGGCAAACAATGCACTTAACATTTAACAATGTCAGTAGTGTATACATGTACTATCCTCGCTCACTTACCGGAAGACCGACATCCTACGAGCAGTTGTGAACAGTCGTAGAATGATCATATTGATGAACCTCGAAAGATCCTTCACACGATTGTCCAGACTATTATCCGTCTGGAGAAGCCGCAAGGTGAGTTCCTCTAGCAAGGAAGTCAGAATATCCACTGTGAGGGACTCTGCCAAGAGAGGATGATCGCAAAACGCATTGAGAGTCTGTATCAGATGTTTGGCCAGTCGAAAGTTTTCTGGAATAACTATGTCATCTGGTCGCTCAAAAACGTGCGCCATCTGAAGAGTAATGGTTTCGATGAGACCCTCGGTATGTTCAGATAGCTCTCGGTAAGTCGGATCAGCGAGCCCTGCCTCTGGCCCGATCTCCAGCACTTTCTGAATCTTCTTCAATGCGTCCACGCTGCGAACGGGATCGTTACTCAGTATACTGGAGATGGTCACCGTGATATCATCTGAGTTGCCATTATGCATCCTCGTTGATAGGATCTCTTCATCTGGCGGAGCTGCCTCGTCGACGATATCGTGGCCATTGGAGGCCGGAGAGAATAGGTCTTCCTGAGGAGCAGGTGCAGCATAAGTCTGTTGGAGAGTGTTCGGACGACTGCGTGGAGCCCCGAGTCGAGATGGGATTCCCGCAGCTTTGGGTCGCCCGATGCCTGTAGGCGACGTTGGCCCAGGCAGATGCGACCCGGACGCGATCTTCGATGAACCCGGGCGTGCGATCCCCGATAGCGCGGGGGAAGCAGACCTAGCGGCCATGGCTGGTGATGCAGGCCTGGCAAGGCGGGAGGCGGGAGGAGCCATGGACGGACTGGCGGGTCGGGGAATACCGCCGATGCGCGGTGCACCTGCCCCAGGTGCTGGAGAGCCAGAACGAGAAATTCCGGACATAAGACGAGTAACCTGTTGCGGGTGAGCTGGAGTTTCGCCCTGATCAGGGCTGCTTGGGCCAGCAACTCGACGAAGCCGCTCTTCAAGCTGTGTCTTGTCTTTGGGAGATAGAGGTCCTACAAGAGACCAGATCTTCTCTCCAACCAAGACATATCCCTCACTACATACATACAATAGCAATTAGACAGGGTCTCGATCGAGGACACACAGACGCACCTCAGAGCCGCCAGTGCAGACTTCCGAACAGCAGGATCTTTATCTGATATCATTGAAGCTATCGCAGGGAACGCTTTAGCTGGCTCGCAAGCTCCTAAACCAAATTTCTTCAGAAGTCCAGCTAGTTCGTCCAGTGTATATTGACGGGTCTTCGCGACCTTTGACTTCAATCCGTGTTCGAGAAGGAGCTGTGCAACACGGCTGTATGCATACACATTTGGTAGCGTCTGTACGATGTGCTGCACTCGTGCACGAACAGGCTCACGAGCGTCGCCAAGCTGCACACAGAGGTTTGAATGGATGTACACAACGGTGGAGTATCAGATTGCGTACCTTGTACACAATGGTAGGGATGAAGCAGAGGGCTTCAGGGTCGGATAACTGATAATCAACACATTGTAGTAGCCCCAACACTGACTCAACGACGTCCAGACATTTCTGCACCAGATTTGATTGCGGCTCGTGTGCTTTCATCGAGACGTACTTTAGCGCAAGGTCAGAGTTAGCGATGCATATGGCTTTGAGGTCCTCCGGTGGTACGCCGTACTGATCGTTGTCAGCTTGGGCGTTAGCGTAGAAATCGTTGATGATGCCCAAACCAGAAACATGATCATTCACGGCATTATGATCATGACTGAATAGAAGTGCGAGGAGCTCCCTCGACACATGTGTTTCCATCTGATGTTGAAGCAACTCTGCGAGGTCTTTTCGTGTTGGACCAGCTTCGTTGATCCACCTATGAGCATCCTTAGCAAGCCTCGCTCTTTTAGCGTCTGGGTTCATGCCGGTAAATGGCAGTAACGCGGACGCTGTAGGCGGAGTTGCCTTAGCGGCAGGGGTGGCTGCAGAGGGACCTGGACGCTTGAGACCCGGTCCTCCGAGCTTACTAGGAAGCCGGGAGGAGGCACCCGGGATTTCTGTTGGGGTTTCCGCACGTGACTCCGGACGGGATGTGGTGGAGCCTTGCGGAAGCTTCCGTCGTACACCCAGTTTGCTCGTTGGAGGTTTAACAGAAGCAGCAGGCAATGTTTCTTCTTCTGGCGGTGGTGTAGGCGCCTTTGCGGGCGCGGGTACTGCTTTGGCAGGTGCGGCCTTTGCACTTGGTGCAGCCTTGGAGCCCAGCGCCGACTGGGAGACGGCCGGAGCGGATCCGCGAGCAGCTTGGATGAGAGGAACCGCTGTCGATCTAGACGCAGGCTTGAGCGAATTGGTTTGATGAAGCACATGATCATATCCGACGCAGGCAATGAGTGTCGGAAGGACTGCCTGTGCACCTTTCCTAACATCTCCACTCCGGTCATCGAGGGAGGAGACGATAGGAGCCGTCCAACTGCTCAGATCGAGTCCAGGAGTTGGTTCGTGCGTTTTAAACCAATCGGCGATCCAATTGAGCAACGTCGCCTTTTGCATTGGATTCGAAGACTCGAGAGCGGTGGCAATTCCATTGACCATGGGTTCCAGGCCTTCACACGCAGTCGCTATTGCTGTGAGTGTAATGAGGGCAGCTTGCCTAATGGGTGCTTTTTGGTCTGACAGCACAGTGGCGACCGGCAGCACAAAAAATCGGGTCTGCTTTTCGAATGGCTTTCCCATGCCCGTGGCAATTCTCGCAACAATATCCAGAGCCAATGACTGAACGGCCTTATTGCTATCGGTAACTCTCGCTTTGAGTACCTGACCAATTTCACCTTTATCCGATCGTTAGCAGTAAGTTTGAAACAATGTGACGACGCTTACCCATAGTAGGCTTCAAACGCTTGTTAGAACCCTGGTCCAGAATGGCTTGCAAAGTTTCGAGTGCTTCCTTCTTGCTTTTCCAAGCATCACTTTTAGCATCAGCCAGGATCGTAGTGCCCTTCAGGAGGCTATCAACCTCGACGCGAGGGAAAAGGTCATCCAGAGCATCAAGCGAGGCTGCCGTGCCCTTGCCTGAGCTGCTAGCAGTCGTAGTCACGCTAGCAACATCGGCAGATGTTCGCGTGGGTTCAGGAGCAGTCTGACCCTCGACCTTATCGAACTCAGCAAAGATTGTGTTCAGCAATTGAGGGTTGAGACCTTCCAGTAGATCCTTGACACCTGCAGCGAATTAGCTTTTCGTGACGAAGCGAACAGAGACACAACGCTTACTGGGGCCTGCAAAGAGCTTGACAGTTACCAACGTCTTTGTAGCGCTTGTACGTACTTGAGCATTTGAATTCTGCAAGGCTGTCTTCAGGAACTCAATTAGGCTACGCAGAGAGAGGCCTGCAATGCCAAACTCCTTGAGAGCCTGGTCAACCCAAGTCAACGCATCAGCCAATACTTTCGGAGCCTTCTGCTTTGACAGAGGTTCATAAGCTATAAGGTGGGAGTTTCAGCCGACGCCGTGGGTGTGATCGGTCAATGCACTTACCATGGCCGAGCACGAATTGTAAGGAGGTTTTCTCCGCAAATATGATAAGTGTATCACCAGCCGGTTTCTTCAATTTCATGTCCCCGAGTTTCTCGCTTAGGTGAGGAATAGCAAGAGCAACAGACGAACGACCAAAAGACGGGCAGTTCTCAGCGAGCATGCTCAAGATGCCATAGAGTTTAGCTGAAACCTGAAAGTTCTTCTCGCTCCAACCCTTCTTACCCAAAAACCGTACAACCACCTCCGAGTCCAACTCAGAAGCATTGCTTTCAACCCACGTTGTCATTTCTTCTAGCGTGGCTAGTCGCGTTTTCCAGTTGGAATCTGCGAGACCAGTTGCGAAGTTTGAAGGTATCATATCTGCAGCAAGAGCATCTGCGTCTTCCGGAGTATGCTTGAACTTGAACGAATCGAGGGCACCGGCTGGAACTGTGGTGGTATTGCCTTTGCCTGATTTGGCGGTTGACGCGACGGCGGGTAGAGATTTCTTCACCGGTGCAGGTGCGGAAGCAGGTGATGCAGCTTTAGCTTCGTCGCCTGCAGCAGGTGCTTTTTTGGCCTGCGAAAAACAAGAATCAGTATTCGCCAGATCTTCTGATCGCACAAGAGACATACGAGGAATCGAGCAGGGGGCTTCTTAGTAGGCTTATTCTCCGTCGGCGCAAGTACATCGTCGGTCGCCGCATCGGCAGGAGCAACCTGTTTCTTCGACGGAGCTTTCTTCTTTGGAGGCTCCTTTGAAGCGGGGGGAGGAGCCTTGGGCGGACCTCCACTTCCAGCTTTGCACTTGACCGTCGCCTTCTCATAGGCTTCCTTGACTTTAGCTTTTCGGACATCCGCCAACGAGTCCATGAGCGCATTGAGCGGGCGTTCGCCGACCATCTTCATCAACGTCCCGAGACAGATGGCGGCTTCATTGCGTGCCCCTTCAAAGGAATCTTCAAGCAAGCCGGCAAGAGCTTCCGAAACTGGTTTGATTTGCGCGGGAGGTATAGGTATCGTAGATGTAGCCAGACAACGCCCAAGGAATTTGAGAGTTCCCTCCTTGACTTGGGGATTCTTATTGCTAAGAGCAGGTAGAATGTCGGGAAGAATGTCAGGGAATGTCGTCTGCCCTTATGTTAGCAACTTGCACTTATACGGTATAGAGTGAACACATACAGTGCCAAAGACTGCATCCAATGCCGTTCCAATTGCATCCGTGACTGTTGCCTTCCTCTCCTTCAGTCTTTCAAGCATAGGTGGGACGACTGTTTCGTGATATCTTGCAAAGGAACCCATTAGTCCTTTCGCGAGAGTCTCCATACAATTCGCGGCGGTCATAACGCAATTAATGTTCGCATCCTTGTGGATGCATGTTGCGAGAGACCTAGCTACTTCACCCAGCTCCGGAGCTTCTTGAATTCGAGGAGTAGCATTCAGGACGTTCAGTAGTTCATCAAGGACCTCCTTGCGTTCCTTCCATTTCGAAGAGCCCAGTCCAGCTTGGAAGTTGGACGGGAGCTTAGGAACAATGTTAACGGCCTCTGCGAACATCCGCGGATCCGGCGGCGCAGATTCTATGACCAGGATATATCAGTAGTCGTCCTATGAAACTATGGTTTGTTGTATACCTTCTTCTGCTTCGATTTCACCGTCATCAGGTCCGCCAGCAGCGTCGCGTTCCTCAGCTTCCCTTGCAGCTGCACGAGTCAAACGCTCTGGTTTTAAACTTCCCTTCCCTCGTCCTTCTTTATCCATGATCTCGAATGCCTCTTTGAGCTCCTTGACTTGCACAGGCTTCAGATCGGCAAGCCATGGCTCGATTCCAGCACCTATATATTGATAGAATATATGAACTAGTTGTGTTCCTTCAGAACGGACGGTCTTGTCACTATGAGCAAATATTTTGGGCAACGCCTTTAAGACGGGGGCAGGTGGCGTGACGGTCACTCCGAATGCACTGTCGAAGATGATAAAGACAATTGTGATTTAGGCCACAATGTGTATGCAGGTTGGATGCAAGGACTCACCGAATGATTTCCTTGAGAGCGGTGACGCAACCCGCCACCGTTTTAGGTTGCTTGGCTGAGAGTCCCGGCAATATATCGTTCTGCAACGCGTCCATGGGTGCAGGATGTGATCAGGGAGGAATGACGTACCACGACGCCCACACCCCCGTTCTCGACTTCAACATATTGTAGAACCAATTCTATCGCATGATTCTTGGTACCCGCTCTTGTAGACCCGAAGCATTTATCCACCAATGCCGGCACGACCACTTCTCGTGTTTTGGCTGCATTCTCTCCCGAGAACTTGACGAAGGCCACCAGACATTCCAGACCCCTCTCCTGAGCGACCGCATTTGAATCGGTAGCGATCTTCTTCAGTATGTCTGGGTTGCTTGTGTACGGTTTGAATACAGGATCGGTGTCCGAAGCTGAGGTCTGAAAGTCCTTGGTCAAAGTTTCATACGCGCTGACACGCGCTTTCCAATTCTTGTGAGCTAGTCTGTCGGCGATTGGAATTGAGGAAAAGTCCTCCTCCTGCGGCGGTGGGCCATCCATGGCCCCGGAAAGAAGGTAATGTTGAGAAAGTAGATGAGCAGCAGCTTGGTTCGACTGTCACGCTCAGCGGGCTTGCACCAACCCTTGACCAATCTTGTGACCTGCGTGATCTCGCGTGACATACGCCATTCCGATCGCGTTCGTGACGGTGTGACTTTGTGTGTCAATTCAATGACGCGTAGACGCGTTCTTCGTCCAAGCATAAATTCAAGGATCGTCTTCTTCTCAATTGGCTTCGCTCAGCTGCAGTGCTGTACAGTTTGCCCGCTTTCTCAGAAGCGTACTTGCATGAAGAGTTTGGCCATTGTATTGATTACTCACGCGCACGGCTATAGCAGTGTTATCATATCTGTACCTCAAGGCAAACGCGTGCATTCCAGCTGGCTGTCCTCGAGCTGCTCTCCTGGGGTTGACGACGTTTTGAATTAGGTTCCGCACGGCCTTGCGCCGAGGATGACTCTAAAGCAATTGCATTCAGGTCATAACCTTACTTTTGTCGTCATGATGATCCTTCTTTCGCGCCTCGTGTGTACCATGCGCCGTACCCTTTACCTGTAGCTGTGTCAGTACTCGTCGCTTCGCCGCCAAGTATATATCCAGCTAAGCGATGTATGTATTATACAGTGCTTTGAGGACAACGAGAATTTTAGGCGTGGCGCCTTTGTCTCGTTTCTCAGCACAGCATCTGAAGCACATACATACAGGTGTCGACGTGCGCAACGCGGCGATTGCACCCAATTATATGTAGTTACCAATTGTACATTAAGCCCGACGTCAAACCTTCAGACAATAGTGTCGGTCCTGGGGCCTGAGGCCTGCAGCTGAAGGCTCAGTCCTACCCCTTCTAGTCGACCCATAATTAGCGAACACATTGCTAAGGCATTGCAGTTCAACAAGATCAGCTTGTTAGTGACAAGAGCGTACTACGCTATTACGAGTAAAGGGATCTAAGCGACATATACTAAAGTAAGTGGGGCGTAACATGACGGGATATGAAAGCTTTGATACAAACGGTGCAAGATGACGAGGTTCGACTGTGCGATACTGGAAAGCGAGGGTGTTAGGGAACGGAAGGGATAAATAGGGCAATAATGGAGGGATAGTCTAGGGCATTCGGATGTATGATGTAAGGTGATCCAGTGCAAAGCAAAAGAGGATGGCGACGAGTGAAGCACAGTGATTATAGGGAGGTATTAAAGTTCGAGTCGTGGTCAAGAATGTTCGACATGAAGAATAAGGTAAAAATTCGTGAACGAGACGGTAATCCAGCCGATCACGACTGGTTCGGCACACCCGGTGCGAGAATGTCGACAAGGGTTTTGGATGGATGACAATGGTGTAAGTCACCGACGGGGAACACGCTCGAGCTTAAAGGCAACGCGGTTGTCGCTGGCAGCACGAAACAACTGTTTGAAGTGCGCAGAGCCAAAGATCTCGGTCAACTGCCTCTCGTGTGCGCCCACCCAGTCCGCAGGAGGTAATGCTCGAATGGTGCGGTCGATGCCTCCCTCGATAGGCTCCTCCTTGACGAGCACAAGCATGCCGGTGAGGAGGCATTGCAGGAGATGCAAAAGGTCACCAATGGCTGGGACTTTATGTCTCATGGCGGGGAAGAGAGCACTGTGGAAAACCATCTCCCATTGCACCCTGCGCTCACGTGAAAAGAAGGAGGAGGCGTTGACAGGGATCTGCAGCCGCATATTGGGAGTGCGGGGCAGGCCATTGGAGGAGCGGTATGGGGATGGGCACTCGATGTCGAAGAGGAGGCGGGATTCGGTGGGTGTAACGTCACTCCAGCCGTGCTGCTGGACCAACTGGGACTTGATTGACGAGAGCCATCTCCGGGCACGCGCGTAGTTGGTACCGAGCGCATCAGCGGTGGTGAGCGGGATGCCGGTGCGTTTGGCCCACTCGTCCAGGGATGCAACCTCGTTGCTGAACACGATTTGGGGAGGAGGACTGGGCATCGGTGGTGTACGCGAGACGAAGAGGCTACGAGGCTCGAGAAAGAGGACGGTGAGGAGCACAAAGTTGCGCTCTGGGGCCGAAGTCCGGAGAAATATAAGTTACGGGAGAAGGAGAGATCAAGAGGGGTCTGACCTGAGGTGGCAGTAAGAAATGTGGATCAGTGCAGTCGAGCACACGTTTTCGAGGCGGAGAAATGACCAGCAGGGAGGGAGGAGGAGGGGACGAGGATCAGGATGGAGGGCAGGGAGGAAAAGACGGCATAATTTGGCGGGTATTTGAGGGGGGCGGGCGATGCGCTAAGAAATACCAAAAAAGGGCCTGGCGATCGCAACGGGGTGTCGGCCTCATAGGGTTTGGACGCGGCGCAAACGCTAAACGTGTTTCGACGCCGGAGGCCCGCGTACGATTTGGCACAAACTCCATCGAGATTGGGTGCAAAAACAGTCCCGCTCGCGGCCTGCCCTACCCTATCCAGTAACGGCACGCCGTGACAGCCTCCGTCACGCTCCTAAACCCTTTTTCCTCCGCAGTGCGCCGGCGACTTTCTGCCTGAATCTGTCTCCGGTCCTGCGTGTCGGGCTCAGTACTCAGTACTCAGTCCCCAGAACTTGTGCCAGTACTATGAGTGCTATGAGTTACTACTGCTATGAGGCCTATGAGGTCCTATGCAGCACGACCGCGCCGTCGCGCATGGACGATAACATGACCTCATCTCCCGCTGACCGCACTCTCTGTCTCGAAAACTTTTCCGCTAGCTTCGACGTCCCTAGCGACCGATCCGTTGCAATGCACTGAAACAGTGATCCCTCCTGGACCAACCCAACACCCGCTCGCTGCTCGAAAAGGGTTCATGTCTTCCGTAATTGTCGCTTATGGTCTCGACAGCGCCGACGACGCAGCCAGGCACCAGGACAAACCTTGTCACATATTTGGGCCTTTTGCATTTGTGGCCAATATCAAGTCGAATTTGTGGCAGTATGCCTGTATGTCATCCGTTGACTGACGCGATGCTCGAGGGCGCATATAACATACTCGCATCGTCGGTTGGACATGCCATATTCTGGCCCAGATCCTCGACGTACACGCTACCCGCACAACGGCTTGTCTGTCAACATCAAATAATCTCACTGCATTGCGTGGCTTAACTCTACTTGGAGGATCGAGCCCCGGCCATATCTCAAATGACGTCTGCTGTCATGGAAAAGCTCGAATCATAGCAACTCAATCGGCAGGCGAAGATCACCGTGCAAAGAGCAGCCTGGCGGATTGCTATGATGACCGGGGGCATTTGGTGAGTTTCTCAGGAATAACCTGGTGTATCGTTTGGGCTCCAAAGAAGGGTAACGGTGTCGTACGAAGATCAGCTCGAGACTGGTCTCCGTGCATTCACTCCGGAAAAAAAGAGCGCGAGGACGTTGTTCCATCTTACCTGTGGCAGATCGCCAGATGTAATGGATTGCGTCTGGACCTTCCTTGTCGGTTCGCCATGCGTTGCTCTATTTCGTTGGCTGGGTCTCGTTGGCTGCCGAACCGAGGACAGGTGCGCTACCATATTGGATACGACGTCTCCTCGGAGCCGCTGCTTATTCCTGATGGCATATTTGTTTTTGTGGATTGTTAACGTTGGTATGTACACATTGCAGCGACTGCCTGCTAATCACAACGTCATTCCGAGTGTCGATGAGCCCCTGCTCACTTATCCGTACGGGAGGAATAAAGCATCTGCTGATTCAGGCGAAAGCACTCGGTTACATTTTCGAACATGCCGGTGCTTCTTTTGACTTGGGTCGCTGGGGGCGCTCGATAGAAATTGCTTCCCGACACTGACAATGACAGGAAGCAAATCATGGTAGTCTCCTCCACAGACATTCATAAAGAAGATAATAATTCTAAGTCGCAGCCTGTCGCGTCCATTGTCGGCGTCGCATTTGGCGTCACGCGTCGGGGTCACACCTACACGCCTTTGTGACTTCACGTGTAATCTAAGTTGCCATTTTCGCGGTCGATCAACATTGTGTAGATTGTGTAGAAGTGATCGAGTCATATCAAACCCGATTACGGCAAATTATAACTTCGCATTGTTTCTTCAAGTTGTCCAGCTCTCACTACTGCGATTGACCGGTGACTCCTGCTGCGATAGTTCACAGCACATCAAAGGCTCCTATTGCTTGAGAGACGTGCAGTCTTCTCACCACCATGTCTGCTCCCAGCTTATCGATAAACGTGCCTGGTTCGTCTACCAGCAGTTTCGACATATCTGCTGTGTATAGAGGCATACTCGCAGATCCCCAGGTATGCCTACCAGTTGGTCTTAAGTCATAGAGGCGAGGATCAATTTCTGTATGTCAGATATCGCCGCCTCTCGCTGCCATGCTGTCACTGTGTGAATTGATGCTCAACTCGGATGGTGGGCCTATATTTCTATTACATGTCCATTTACCTATGGTATTGATACTTCATTAAGCGGGGACCATGGCGGAGCTGCTAAAGGAACTGAATGAGGGGGCAGAGACGTTGAAAAAACAAACAACAAATCCAATAAGCCTCAGCGCAGGCTGCGAGTTGTTTATTGCCTTTATAACTCTAGTTCCCCATGAAGCCGATGTGAGTCCTCTGATGATGACTTCACGGCTTGATCTGACATCATGCAAGTAGAGCTTCGCCAACCTTAAAACCGAACTTGTCAAGCAAGGCAGAAAGTATGCCACGGAGGCACTTTCATATCGCAATAAAATTGCGCAGCTCATGAACGATTTCATAAAGGACAACTCGGTGGTATGTTACATGCCGAAATGTGTCTGCATGATTTTAAATCGGGAACAGATTCTAACGCATTCGTACTCTCGCGTTGTCATGAAAGCCCTCCTCCATGCCCATGAGACGAAGCGAATCTCAGTGTACGTTACCGAAGCACGCCCTCGTGGCCTAGGGTAAGGCAGTTTCAGTCACAGATTCGGGCAGTGAGATACTCATAAATATACCGAATCACAGGGTGAAGACCTATGAGGCGCTGACGGCAGCCGGCATTCCTTGCACCATTGTCCTGGATTCCGCCGTGGCATATGCTATGGACAAAGTTGATTTCGTTCTTGTCGGCTCTGAAGCCGTCGTAGAAAGTGGTGGCTTGATTAACGCCGTGGGCAGTCATCAGATGGCCATTATCGCGAAAGCCGCTAACAAGCCGTTCTACGCACTCGCAGAGAGGTACTTTGGACTTCTACTTACCTGCGAAGTATTTTCATCTGATTTGTCTGCGTTCGGTAGCTATAAGTTCCATCGACTATTTCCTTTATCGCAATACGACTTGCCTACCCACAACCCCAACATTCTATCGTTCCCTTCCTTACCGGCGAGAAGTTCTGTCACGCAGCCTGCGTCATCCGGGGTTTCTCCTTCTTTCCAAAATCCTGCAGCGAATCAGCAGGAAACGGTTCCCCCGTCGCCTACTCAGAGGTCTTTGAGTACCGAGCAAATCGCAAAGAATCCAGATGTAGACTATACCAGGTATGTCCATCCACAATCCTTCTGTTCCACTTACGATGATTGTTCCAGGCCGGAGCTCATTTCCCTGGTATTCTCGGACGTCGGTATCCTCACACCCGAGGCCATTAGCCAGTACTTGGTTGCCATGTTCGCAGGTTGAAGCTTCACGGCGCTCGCCGGCTTTATTGATTTATACCGTCAGCACTGGCAGATCCTCTATGCGCGATAAAGTTCGCGATAACCTTTCTATCGGCATAATTCAAAGCAGAAATGCTACGACACGTGCATGGGCCAATCTACCGTCCACCAACTTTCGTTATTGTGGTGCATCTGTGCGGATTAATCATTGGTCTGGTGCTCTTCGGAGCTGCGATGATGACTTGCTGCCTCGAACTCAGTGTGCTGCCGAATTGGGTTGCGGCGTTTTTCCCCTGCCAGCCCGCCCTGAACATAGTTTCACAACGTGTTCCAAATCGATAGCATCATTCATCGTGATATTGTTCCTTGCTTGAAGGCGTTGCTTCTGTAGCCTTCGCACGTCCTGACCTCACGGCAGACCTTGGACTACTGGGTGTCGCTGTTACTAGCTTTGTGAATCGGAAGCTACTATCCCTCTATCTGTCATCCCCAAATTGTGCATCCGTTCCCAATACCTAGGGCGAAATAGGTCCGTACAGAGGCGGCTATTGATCCGAGGCAGAAGTGCGCCTTCAGGCCTCAGGTTTGTTTTGTCACTGAACAGACTCAAGGACATGTCGCCATTACCCGTTACCTACGTCCTTCGAATAATTCTGTGTTAATAAGAAATGAGCATTTCCGGTGAGTGTCTATCGTGCCCATGCGAATCAAAGAAAGCGTGTGTGGAGGATGCGACATCGTCATCCTACGAATTAACATTTTAACTTTAGAATGTCGAAGCAATCGGAGGTGGCAAAAACGGCAACTTTGGTCCTATGTTCAGGGACGTCATACACCGCCCGATCAACTCGACGATAGTCCCAATCCCAAGTTCATCTCCCTCGTGCTATGCGCATACTGCACGCTGATGCCGCCATCTTGATATGCTGAGCACTCTAAGTGGAGGATGTAGCGTCGAAAACACGGACCGAGTACCTGATTCGTGTTATCTTCGTTGTCTTGTTCCGGGAGGCCTGTTTCGTCAGCTTGAGAAACTGGTTCCGAACGCGCTGTGCCCGTTTTATATGTTTTCTATAAATTGGATGCTGCCAAACCCTCGAAAGTAAGTCTTAGCTGCCATCGCATTACTCACTAGTTCCTCACTTCCCTCCCTTGCAATGTGTCATTGGCGACGGTACAGTTTTCTCCACGTTTGACTGCCCGTCGATATTCAATCCCCAACTCACTAGTGTCCGCAACCATTACAAACGGTGTGGTCATTACATCGACCTGGTCAGTATGCACACCGTGAAACGCACATAATCTTCACTAATATTTTGATTTTGTCCATCAGCCGGATGTAGTGGTTTGTATCCCCTATGGTTCTTCGTTAATACCGAACTTATGTAGGAGGCGTCTAGATTCAATGCGACGATCGCTACTGCAAATTCAGTACCACCCATCCCCGCAACTGCGTACCTCCGCGCTGCACAGAGACCTGTTGGCAATAGTACGTCGTCCCTATGAAGTCATCCAGCGAATACTCACTCTGCTTCTGAAATTGATGTAGCCGTCAATTTCCCCAACAGTACAGTCAGCATCTTGCACTTCTGATCTTGATTCTGTGACTCACGTTGCTTCTGCCTCTCTAGATCCCGTGATTGACGACTTCTGTCCGTCTTGTATCACAAGAGGAGCTGAGCCGACAGGAAATTCCTCGAAATACGCCTGAGTAGATCTATTCGATATGTGTCGAACGCACTCGTCCTGCCGCTTTTCCACGATATGCTAGTAATTGTAGAACATCTTTCTGACTGCTTCGCCGTTGTATTCGTATTCTGTTCAGACTGTTGTAGATGTACCGAATGACATCCTAAACTGTGCTGGTCGACACACCAACGCATTGTCTCTATCATTGGTTCCTCGAAAGAGTTTGACCTCTGCTCTAGCGCAGACAACTGCCGACGAGGAGACTTTCGAGCATCCGATCCGTGAGTAGAAGCACAGTGCATTGATATTGGCTCCGCAAAGCACAACTCCTTAAATCGTAAAGATCTCTGGACCTGTGAGGTGATATCTACCGATTTGAGCAGTGGCAAATACAAGACGCGGTGCTTAGACCACTGGATGGCTCACAAGCAGTAGTCCGGATGTGGTCGGCGACGTATGCTGCTCTTCGTCGCAAGGTCGGAGGCAGTAGTAGGAGATGAACGCACACTCAGAGTGGTCTGATGATCATGGCGTGGCGGCAAGCTCGACTGCATGACGGGTGATAACTCAAAGCTAGGCTGTTCGGCACGTGGCTACGGAATGCTGAGGAACAGGAGAGTTCACTCTTGTTCGATCTTCCCATGCCACTGTTTCCAACGGTGGTTACGGAGTATCGTATTACTTGATTGAGCTGTGACTACATGCGGTGAATTACGAGACGTACCTAGCTATTCACTATCTTGAGCAAAGGACATAGCGGTCGTCGTTGGATCTGATCTTCGCTCACCATTCGAACGACATCGTAAAATGCGGCGCATCTTCTTCCGAGATGAGGCTGGGCTGTTGCTGGGCTCGGGAAAGCCCACTCATGACGTCCTGAGATCTATTGGCTCATCTCACGGGGAACTAGTGTAGCTGATGCCATTCCGGTATTAGAACTACTTATCAGCCGTTGCAACTTGCAAGCAGCGACAGGCTTTAGTTCGGCAGTGGTTCCGTGATCCTGAAAGGAATTGTATCTGGTGCGGCTGAGGTAGGGATGTCTCAGCGTTGTATATCTGTACGTAGCGAAAGACCGACAAAGAGTCAGATGACAATAGCGATAACGCGACGAGTATACATGCCTTCGGCGCAGAAGAGCCATATCGCAAGGCGTGGTGCGCTTCCCGCGTCATCATATGATAGTCGTGTGGAAGATCAAGCCCAAATCTAGCACACTCATCTGAAAAGGACATCATTAAAAACGGCTGCCCTGAAGCGTGCACGTAGTCGATATAACACCGGATTCGACGCAGGATAAAGCCAGCCAACTTGCGGACAGACATTAGAGTTCTATCGACCGCGCATCCAGCTTCTGCAGTTCACAAAGCCATCGATGTTCTCCAACCTCTTAGAGGTGTATTCCTGGGCGGGTTCGCCATGGTGAAGGCTTGGTGAAGCGGACGTTTGCCCGTTCGGAGAAAAAATACAGTGTTGTTTCCGAGGAGATAGTCGAGATCGCTACACGGCTGGTCCGGCGACCCGGTCGGAATGCTCATGATTGGGACTTCCATCCTGGCATCTGTGCGGCACACTACCGAGCAGGTTCAGTGGCGAACCACAACAGACCGTCATATGCAAGCACAGTGAGCGCTGGTGGAAGCCAGCAATAGGGAGACGCGTTGGCCTCGGTGGCCGTACAGACTGCAGGATACGTACCATTGGTGATAAGGAGGCTAAGAGAATATACGGACTTATTCCGTGCTGCACTGCGCGTCGGGAGCGAACCAGCCAAATAGTTGAACTTGGTATTTCATATATGGTATGTATGTAAGAACGGTAGCCGGCCGTTGCAAACTCAATTAGTTCGGTTGTTCTTTCCGCTGTTACCCCTTTCACGTGAACGACCACGTCGGGCGATCCTCCTTTTTGAGTATCGCGGGCAGGTCAAGCTTGGGCAAGAGGATCATCCACTTTAGCTTTTGGCTTTGAATACCTCTTCCGCCAGTACGTGACACGAGATGTATGGCATACCGCCTCGACTGTTTCGTCGCTACTGACCAGTGCCTAGGACTACTCGACCACTCGTCGCTGACATCTACACGGATTTGCCTCCAATCAATGTAAGTAATCCTTGTCACTGCGATATTGATCTTGTACTAACACCGAGTAGAACCAGCGTATCAAGCTCAACAGCTCGACACCGTTCACCCCGACATTTGTCAAAGACAATATCACAAGATCTTCAGATTCTTCGCAGATCTATGCTTCCCGTGTACAGGGACGTCAGCTTCTTTTAGATAATCCTCCGCGTGAGAGCAAAACCAGGCAACAGAGGGAGGAACGGAAACGCCAGCGAATTGCCAGCAATGCAAGATCTGACTCCAGCGTAATAGGAAGAAAGGAAGCACAAGAGAAAGGTCTTTGGAAGCTCTCTAAGTCCGAAGCCAAGTAAGTCCATCAGTGAACGCGCTGCTATGGTGTTTCCTCATAGCCGCTTTTCTTTCCTCCAGGTTTGAGCGATTCCTCCCTCTGCACTACCTATGGCTTGGATATGTATCAGAATTGCTCAATTTAGCCCCGTTCCCTGGCGAGTACGACGTCAATAAATGCCATGAAGAGATCCCATCCGTCCCGACGATGCAGGCAAAGATTGTCAAGGCAGATATCCATGGGTCTATTATTACCGGTTCGTGGTGCCTGATATTGCCTGCCTCTCAAGGCTGATACGTATTTGCTATACAGTCCGACAAAGTAAAAACCCATGCCTAGTAGGCCTTTCTGGTATCGTCATCCATGAAACAGAAAATTCTTTCAAAGTGGTCACAAAGAATGATCGGCTCAAACGTAAGTTTTCAAACGATGGACTTCTAGTTCGAACTTACCCTTGGACTAGTCATCCCGAAAGCAAACTCCATCTTCGGCTTTCCCGTACCCCTGTACGCAATAGGGTCCGCCAATGCAGATCCTTCTGCTTTACCATCAGAGACGGAGAGCAGTCCTCTCCCGTCGCCTCCTCATTCGACTGTGCTCAACGTACCGCACGTTGAATTTGAACTATATGGGAACCAATTTTGCTTCAGGTCTGCTGATCGCGCAAATCGGAAATTCAAGCACAAGGAATCTATCTCGCTATAACCTTCCCTAACGCGGCATCGGTCGCTATCATCTCCACCAACGATACGTGTGTCGGAGACGAACCCAAGGTTCCGCCGGTCATCTCTTTGTTATGTTTTTCTAGTTGTATTTGATCTTGACAGCAATTTGCTGCTTACCGCTAGCATGTGTAGAGGTTGTTGAATGTCGTTTGTACTACACAATGTTCAATACGAGATAAACATTAAGCATAGGCAAGAAGTCCAGGAAGGGTTCACAGGCTGGGTCATGGATGCTCTCAAGCCCGATGCACTGGTGGGTTATCTGAGATAGGCTTCCAACCTCCGGGAGGCTTTGAAGGACTGTTTCCATCGGATTCAAAAGGCACACGCGTGTCGAGAGCGGTATTGACTTGCGATTGACCACTGGGCTGCATGAATTGCACAAAGGGTCGGTACATTTGATCCTTACGAATTCCATTCGGAGCAGATATCTATGGTCGAGCTAATGAAGCAACTGCCCGTTAACACGCGGCAAGAGACCCACCTCTGCAATAGGGGAAAGATAATCGGCGGAAGCATGTATGTCCTGGGCAGCATAGAACTCCAGCAATATACCGAGAGCCTCTATGGTCCAAGATAAGGACGACTACAACTTTCAAGGGTGATGTCACGTACCTCCCACAGACGCCAGTTCCATTTCATTGAACCGGAAGAACTCAATTGCAAAGCGTGCATTATCTGATGCCACCATGTTTTGGGACGGCGGTGTTGGTAAGGAGGCCGAGGGAGCAGGGGAGGAGATGCGAGCAGATAGTGGTGTAAGAGGGTTCGGACCTTCTACGAGATGTTGCGCGAGGACAAAACATGTGGTTGCTATTATGTTCGGCGGGAAAAGTAGACACAGGGGTGTCCTGTATCTGCTGAGCTGCATTAGACAAGTACGGCTGAAGGTGGTCTAGATCACGAACGAATCGTTGGCTATAGACCATGCATAATCTTCCAAGTCGGCGGGTTGTTCCCGAGCATCAAGCAGATCAACCAGTTCCGCCTGAGGGGGGTCCACCACGAAGTCGAAACAGAGAGCTTCCAATAGTACCTCCTCTGTCAGTAGGATGTTCGTTTGGGCTTCTTCGACTTCCTGTGGCGACAACCTTAGCGAATCGCGAGATATGGCCCAGACCACATCCATTTACCCTGCTATCGTCCGCTATTTCTTTCGGGTCAACTTTGCGGGCCTTCGCACAAGCAATTTTAGCTACGTCGCGCAGCTTCCGACCACACTCTTCCGTCTTCGTAGCGAGGAAGATGCACGCAGCGGCAACGTCCTGGTAAAAATATCAATACAATCCTAGTAAGTAAATTCATGACGCACTTGGCGATGATAGTCTTCCATAGAGTACCTCATGTAGAACCTATGGAACCATGTTGCAGCAGTATACATGGCTGAAGATGGCCTACGCATGGGATACTTAGATCAAACTTTCCTGGACATACATACATGAGACTTACAGCCCAAGTGAGACACCTAGTCGAAACAAGAATTCAACACCTCTCGACCGGTCGTACAACTCTCTTTCTAATGGAATTGCAGACGTCGTATGGCTTGGAGTGACATGCAATGCGGACAGAGGAAAAAGCCATTGGGAAGAGGCAGCTCCGGCAGTGCTAGCTGAAACGGTCATGATTACGGAAATAAGAAGAAGAAATTAAGGAAGCGGACGCAACACGGATGTACTGAAAGGCAGAGAGCACACTCTCGCGCGAAGAACGCGGCGCGCGGAATCCTTGCAGTGGGAGTAATCACGTGATATTATTGTCACCTTTAATGTAGAAAGGAGTCACAGTCACAGTGTGAGCCAGGTGTGACCCTTAGTACACAGAGAACGACTATCTTCTCTGTGATGGTCAGTGGATGAGACTACTGATACTACCACTAGGTGTGAATGAAGAAGAAAATAAATAAAAATGCACGAGTCCTGCACAGTGCACGAGTCGGAGAATACTTATTCACCCAAGACGCACCAACGTGACAGTTGATGCGGTCGCGTTCAAGTTGAGTAAGTAGTGGTCCAGCCTGCTGAAGTCGGAAGTTTACTCGAGCGGCATCATGTCCAACTGTATTGCATACAATCTGGAAATGTGAATCCCAATATCGCTATGAATTAAGGTTGTCATACATTACAAAAAGTGTTGAAAACAGTCCATAGCTATCAATCACGTCTGATGCAGACTCTAGGCAGATCAAGTTTATGGCAGAAGACGATTGATCCAGCTCAGTGGATTAATGTCAATGCGCGATTCGCGAGGATCGCTCGTGAGCCAGTCTCCATCCATATCTTCGTGATCAGAGTCGCTTTCCCTGATAGTCGAGACTTCGTCCGACGCCGTGATGGTCGAGAGCTTTGTAGAAACGGAGAGCAACGAGCCTCGAGTACTCGCATTGTCCTGCGTATCGGGCTCGGTGGGAGCAGGTGTTACGAGATCGGTGAAAGTGTACTCATGATGCCTTGCCCGTCGTCGCGGTCCAACATTATCCACCCAATCCTCCAACAATTTCCGCTTATTTGTCTTCGTCACCTCGGAAGACCCGCCATTGGGAGGTAGCATCGCATTACCACGATTTACTCCGTCCAGAGACACTCGCTCGTCAATAGCATCCTCCTTGTCCACACTCACTGAGTCTTCTAGGTTTCCTGTAAATGTGAGAACGGCTTGAACTCAGTCCGTATGTCCAGACCTGAGCATTATACGTACCAACAGATGAACCTCCATCTAGTATTGATGACGACCTATGAAGTTTTGTTGACAGCCTATGCATCGGAGGTGGAGGAATATCCTCCGACGTTTCCACAGGAACATGTTCAGGCGCGGCCTAGTCAATGAGACGGAAATGCATGCGAGGATGTATTCAAGGAGAGGAGCAACATGTCCATGACCAGCATATCCATGCCATCAGAGCAGTTCAAGGATTCAGTAGCTGTGTGCTCGCGGCTTACCTGAGGCGTGATCCAAGCATCATAGCCCATAGCCGATGCCAGCCAAAACGTAAGGCATTCGACGATTGTGGGTGTTTTGTTGGCGGAGTGAATGACCGGAGAAACGTATGCCCTAGTCCAGCCTGACTCGTATGGAGAAGTTAGTTGTCGTAATATTTGCATAGCGTGTAGTAAACAGACCTGGGCTGAAAGCTCCGAAAATCCATCCCCAATAGTTGGTGACCACAAAATATCGGCAGTCTCTGCGATTGCAATGATCCCATAACTGTGCATTTCATTAGACAACACACCTAGATCTTCGAAAAGTGTGTTACCTTTGCCCAGGCCTTGTTCCGACTGGAAGACGCAAAGTGATGTTCTGAAGGCAACTGCTTGATGTTCACCCAATGACTGCTGGTACGAGACATGTATGACATACCCCTTTACTCTGCTGGAAAAGCTCCAAGTCCCGGAGAGAGAGTATCCAAGGTGGCTGTATGACTACTGCGAGGTCCGCCTTAATGTTGCTGCCTGCTTCGCACCAATTGATTGCTCGCCATATATTGTGATCCGAATCAGATGCGTTGTCCACCTCGAAAGTCCATGGATACGAATCCTCGAAGCTCAAGTGAAATATGCGCTGTACAGTGTACAACGGTAGTTCATGAACCCAACGAAGTACTCTGTAAGTGGCGCCCATGAGGAATCCTTGATATTCAGTGATGTTAGGTACGTCAAGACTGGTTAAGACTCACCGTTCCATGTTATGACTACGGCCTATAATTCTTGGCGTGACACTAAACTTCCCTGGGCACGCAATAGTAAGTTGTTCCCCAGTGACTTCGTCAGCATCAGGGACCTTGAGATCATTGCACGGGATGTAGCGCTCGACAACTAAGTTACAAGGTTAGTTACTTTGTCGGAAGAATGGAGAAGGCCGGATTCCTTAATTACTGAGTCTTACATTGTGTACAGCCCAGGAAAAATTGGACACCGTCAAATGTTTGAATGAAACTGAGAGTCTTATATCTTTTCTCCCAGCGAACTATAGACAAAGTCGTTCACTATGCGGCAATGTGTATAAGTGAAATGACCCACTGTTTAAACCATTGGATTGTGTGGTCTGTTGATCAGTCACTTTTATGTCTTTCTGCTCGAGTACTTGCATATCTGGTAACACGGCCGTCTTAGCATATAGTCTGAGGTTTGAACTCCCACTAGTTAGGTCCACTGCGGATGGAGCTACCGCGCCGCGATGAGCAAGGTCAGACCAGAAGCTATTCATGACGGATAGCGAGAAGTAGGTTGGAAGGATGTAGCGAATCCCCCGCCGCACTTTCCAGCTCTTATCCAAGAAACATTACAGGGTCCATGCCTAAGTCCAAGGTTACCTGGCAACGGAGCGACAAGGTGCATTGGGAGTATATAGACAGTATATATGGCAGTATTTGTTGGATGAGAAGAAGGGAAGAAAAGCACGGAATCAGCGCTCAGCGCTGAGCGATCGAGCACCCAGAAGAAGAACAAGGCCTAACAAAGGCCAAGGTAGATGACCTGGACGCTAACTGCTCAGGCTCACAAATCCCACTATCCGAGTCCGAAAAGGATAAGTAGTTTTCGTAGTATCGTACAAGGTGACTGTAGCGGTTGTCGGCCGGGGTAGACTGAGATTAATTGCTTACATGTTGCCACGTTGAAACTTCAACTTGATGGGTCACAAAGTACGGAGAAGGTTGTGCATTCCCCGTACAAGCCACTCAGTGCAGAGGTTCCTGCTCCTCCTCCTAAGTTGAGACCTGAGTCGTCAGAGAATCTGACTGTTCGTAAGCAGTGAAATGTCGATACAGGGCGGGTCTCCTAGTACTACGTATATAGAGCTACTAACTTGCCAGTGGTCACTAATAGTATCACTATCAGCCTGAGGAATCCAGCAGCTAGTTTCGTCAAGGACAGTCTGAGGTTCATTCTAAAACGGAGCTCTGGAGATTGATACAGCCTCTGTAAACGAGGAACATATGTGGGTCTTTTGTCGCTGGAAGGCTAGAGTGATCAAGGAAATATACTTCATTCAACACATATATTACATGTGTACTAGGGTTCCGTCAAAAACTCAGTTGAAATATACATTGTATAGTATACATGTAACTTACAAGTAATATACAGGTTTCTTACATGGGGTGTCCCTGATGCCATGTATATATCTCGTATATATTCCATAATATCTGTATGAAATGCGGCAAGCGCCGGGTATACAGAGCACTGTACGGCATCGGGCGAACACTCTGCACTCGCTCTGTGCGTTCATATCCCGCCGCATTAATATTGGTGGGCCGGCGGCGGGGCCGCCCATCTATCCCTTAACCAGCACCAGCAGCAAGGACTTCCTCGAGGCAGCAATGCGCAGAGATATAGAGGAGGATGACTCGGAGGAGGAAGATGACGATGAAGATGACCATCTTCCGTGAGGGATCAGACAACCGTGACTCTGGCAAGGCTGCCCAGTCTATAGGTAGTCCTCGGAGCTCGACCGGGCATGACTTTCTCGGCCAATGTCGTTGCCGGGCTCTTTGGTGAATCTTTCGGCACTGCACTTGCTCACCTACTGTCAGACGAGCAGAAAGTCACTGAAACAACCTCTAAAAAGCAGGAATGCGCAACAAATGCTAAAGATGATAACTACGATGAATGGGACGGAGGATTTCGAGTATTTTACAATATAATATGTATATAACATTGTATATAATGCCTTTCTTACATGTTAATAACTGTAATATACATTATGTTATTTACATGTATATAACATGTGTTAAAAATGGGTCCCGAGGCCAGATGTAACTTACATCTGTAAGATTGGGGGCCATGAGTTTCTTACGGAACCCTAATGTGTACAAGGTGTCGGACGCATATAGTAGTCGGCCGGAAAACGGCAGAAACCATAATACACATTAAATGCATGGGCACTAGTAGTAGCAAGAAGTACATGATGATAGAAGTAGTAGTATCCCAGTAACGACATGTCCCCCGATCACATATCGACATAGTAGTACAGAAGAGTAATAGCTTAGACAATATAAGTTAGTGACCAATTTGGCCCGGGAGTCCGTGTTATCCGTCGCCAGCCGGATTTAATGGGGTACGTGATATAAGGATCGTCCATCTGCGAACCCGACTACATTCATCGTCCCAGCCGCCCTGCTCGAGCTTCATGAGTTAATTCATGAAGCAATATGGGTGCGACCCAACACGCCTTCAGGCCCTCTCATGACGCAGTCTGCACAACGACTTTCACTGATTCTGATCGGATTGCGTTGGGGAGGGACCATCAGACGAATGCACGACGACGACTTGCAACCTATGACATCACGGAAGTATAGCTTTCAGAAACAACGCAAATATGGTCAGGACAATAATGGGACATACCAACGGGATGCCGACTGCTGAAGACACAGTTGGGCCTCAGGCAATCCTGCATGCGGGTCGACATCGCAACGAAATGACCACAAGAAGTGTGGTAGCGACCATCCATAATCTATACAGGGGGACAAAGGCGTAAGTTGCAAGACAATAGAAGGATAGATGATATACTTCACGTTTTGGCACATCTTGTACAGGGTATAGGGATTGAGAATTAGAGGTGAGATATACAAAAGCAAGAAAGAAGCAGACGGGACTGGTTGTGAGCAGACCATCCTTTAGCGTATTTAAGGAGATTGAAAACGCGCATCACTGAGCGAAGTGTGCGGCATGGCACCTGTAACATCAAACGCGGTAGCATGTCGTCCTCATTCTCCCGGAATGGGCTGGACCACAACGGCGAGGCTTGGGGCCCCTCACAAATGCCATACGTTAGTAATTGAAACTCCAGATCGAGCAGGCGTAGCGAGTACGGCACTCGGCCGTCGTACAAGACGGAGGTCCATCAATCCAGTGACTATCTCGGTGTGGTTGGGTGACCCCGGATAGTACCTGCGCCGTCCAACAGCATGAGGAGGAAAACGATGCAGGAACAACCCAAGCGGAGAAAATGGTTCCAGAATAAGCGCACAAAGGCGCAATGGATATCAAAGAAAAAATCGATAACAAGGAATTTTGTCCACGAGGATGAAGTCGTGTCCGGCGCGTGTGCAACGGCAGCTCCTTTTGCGAGCAATTCACACCGGACCTGTACAGAAGAAGGGGACATCACTGCGAGGTCGGCGGATTAGTTCGCATATAGTTCAGGGTAGATTCATTCACATTACTTCATTTTGTCTCTGGTATTGATCCTTCCGCGCCAAATCGCAACGAAGGCTAACGTTCAGTTGTGCAAGGAACGTGGACTGGTACTCAGTGGATTTATCTTGTACACTGCTTCGAGGGTCTGTGGTGACTCAGCTATAAGGTTGCGACCGTGGATTTGTCCTACCAATGGTATCGTCGACGAAACGATCAAGTAGTTTGTCTAGGTCCTTGCTGAGGCGACATAAAATTCTCGGGACAAACTTCACGTGAGTTGACAGGAACAGAATGTATAGATCATCAGTTGATCGGCCGTAGGTACAATCATGCTCCCCGGGCATGACTTTCGCGAGCACGGATTTCATTGACCAGCTGCACCTTCTTCCTCACCTGAGAAGTCATAAGATTAAGTGACAAGGAAAGAAAGAAAAAAAGATATGGGACTCACCTCGTGAGCAAACCTTCTCCTGTGACGTTCGCTGGCAAGACGCCGACGTTTGTATCCCTTCTTCTCATGCCGTTCAGACAACCTAAGCTCATATGCGACCTGGTTTCGACGAAGAATTTGTTGAAGGTTGGAATAGGCAATCGCAAACGAGTCGTTGCTTTTTTGCAGGAAGACGCTGCGGCCTGTAATCTCTGTCAGTTTCATACAAAGAACGCTCTCTTGGAACGGACCTGAGTACGGTCCCGGAGGTGGGGACAACCCTTTCACATCCGTGTTCGAGTGCTTTAGCCACGCCTCTTCAGGGCTCAACTGAATTTTGTTAAGCTTCTCAGACAATGTGTTTTTCAAGAAACCCCACTCAGGGCTCGGTTCCTTAGGCTTTGTAGCGGTGGTCGGAGAGGTCGGGGAGGGCAATGCATGAATCCAAGGAAAGCGAAACTTGGCTGATTCCGATTCACTCTTGGGCGAGGTTTCAGCGGAACTTGCTGAGCTTGATGAGAATCTGGCTGTAGCCGAGATAGCTCGCAGATTTGGGACGCCGAGTTGGCGAACTCTGCTGCAGCGAAGGAGTTCCGGTAGCATCTTGACAGTCGCAGGTCTGGGAAGCAAGCGTGGCGGTAGGTGTTCAGCACTTGTGACTATGCAGATAGGAGGCCGAAGTGGGTCGATTCCCACCTACAACGTTCAATAGTCGACGCGGTTATGACCTGTATCGTGTATACTCACAAAAGAGAGAGCTCAAGAGACTCAGAGTCACGGTCACTCAGCGGTCACTCGAGTTGACAAGCTCGAACCACAAGCACGTGACCCAGAGCGGCTTGATACCAATAGCCCGTTATGGCAGGTGCTCTAAAAACACTGGCTTCGCACACTGCAGCCATGTCTGCCGACGTCCTCCTCGAAGAGTTTGAGGTATACATGGCACATAAACTATACGATCATTGAAGGCTGACGATTTTTTAGGTCCTTGAATCCATATATCCGACAGAACTGACCAGTCTGTATCCTTACTTGAGATCTCGCGCCCAGTCTAGCTGAGCTTATAAAAAGAATTATCTGAAAGGGAGATCCGCATCGATGTGGAACCTGAAGACATAACGGAGGGCGAAGAGGAAGGTTTGTAGAAAGATATCTCAGCACGAATGGTGCAACTAATTGGGGATGATTCACCCTAGTCAAATTGGCGTTGAATGTCCACTATGTAGATGATTATCCGGATGCACTCCCGGACCTCTCATTGGAAGCGATCGAGGGTGACATAGATGATGAAGAGAGAACTGATCTTCTTAATGGGCTCAAGGCCGTCGTACGTGCTATCTTCGTAGCGTTCTAACCGATACATCTCACTCCCTAAGTCTTCAGGGCGAGGAGAATTTGGGAATGGCCATGACATTCACCCTCGTGACCCATTTGAGGGAACAACTGCTAAAATTGGTCCAGTCCAGAATGGAGCGAAGGCAGAAGGAAGCCATGGAAAAAGAGCGTCTTGCTATCGAGGTACGCTGTCCGTCAATATGCCCGATGTAAGTCTTCTTGACCACCAGCCTGTCGATAAGGCGGAAGAAGCTCGCACCCGAGGTACACCAGTAACGCCTGAAACGTTTAAGGCGTGGAAGGTTAAGTTCGATAAAGAGATGGCAGAGAAGCGAGCAAAAGAGGAGGAAGAAAAGCTCAAGGCCATGTCGCCGAAAGAACGTGAAGAATACAAGAAACTTGCCACCCGGTTGTCAGGTGAGCAACCTACTATATCGTACGCTCTGATTACGACTTATTTTCTTCTGACCTGGGAAGGTCGTCAACTCTTCGAACGAGACAAGAATTTGGCCGTTTCAGATGACACACTCATCGAAGAGGGCGCGGTGTCCGTCGATGTCAGCCAATATGATCGGACAACAAGAGAAGAAGAGGAAGAAGATAACGGAGTCACCTTCAGCGATAGCGACTAGGGTCCATTTGCTTCATGAACCAAACTGTACGATCGACCGTAGCCTTCTATTACGTCTGTATTCATTATATCGTAGGCCTACTGGTATCCATATGCACATCCAAACAGATCCCTTACAGACCGGCCAATAAGCCCTCCTCCCCCTCAATACCTATTACGTGTCCACCACCACCAACCTCCTTACATCCAATATCATTCCTTCCCTCTTCCTTCAAAAAGCCGTCTACCTCTCGCAGATCCTTCGTCCTCACGTCTATAGCGATATCTTCTCCCATCGCCTTCAACCATTCCAGAACCGGCTTTTTCATCCATCGATTCAATGAAAACCGTGTAGCTCCGTATTCAAACCATCCCAAGTGACCGCCCCCATTTGTGACACCGAATACCACAGAAGGGCCAAGGGCATCTTCTCCCTTATCAATAGGCAGAGTCCGAACTATGGGATCGTCGGCCGAGTTTAGCGCAAGCAACGGCACGCGTACATGGGGCAATAAGTTGTGACTAGAGGCCCATCTATAGTAATCGCGTGCAGACGGGAATGGGAATGGGGGTGAAGATCCTCCTCCAACTCGAGTCACAGTATCGTCAAACTGCATCAAAGTAGGATGCGACATTGACGTGATTTTATGAATCGCTTTGTAGAGGTCTGACTCGGGGAACTTGGCAAGTGAGGAGAGGTGTCTTTTCATTAGCACAATCAAGTTCCGAGCCATGCCGCGAGAATATGTTCTAGATTGAAGCCAATGTGTCTCGAGACTGCGAAACAAGAAACATTCACTGCAGTTGATCCGGGGAATGCGGATACTGCTCACCTTTCGCCGTTGGCCAGTAGATCCCACGGCTTTCGTTCAGCGAGTCAGAACATAGTTGTCAAAATACGATACAAGACACTTACACACGCTAGGACACAGCCGGCAACGATTCGACTATACTCGCCTTCCTCCGCCAGGTAGCGGGTTAGCACGTTGGCTCCAAGCGAGAATCCCAGACCTAACAGTGGAGCTTTAGGATACCTCTTGGAAAGATACATTAAGGCGACGCGGATGTCATCTGTGTGCCCCGCTGAATATAATTGCGGGCTTGTTATCGGCACCCCAGCACCTGTCGGCATGTTTTATCAGTAACGACAGGGTCCACAATTATAGGGCGCAGCCTCAAAAAGGACGGTTCTAGCGTGCCTCGCCTTCAGTTGAAGAAAGACAATGTGAACGCCAAGCTATGTGATGTGAGAGGGCCATCTAGGTCACCTCAAGCAAATGAGATGGCATTAGAATTACCGGTAAGATACCGCAAGCTATCCCATCCCTTGCAGGTGCGCAACAGAAGGCACTATAGACCTTATACTAGCAACTGTGCTTCCGTTCCGGGAGGCACAAGGCCATACCATTACAGAAGCGGCAAGAGAACGATGAATCGGACGATCGATAAGGGCCCGACAATGAATGTGAGAATCTGTGAGATGGAAAACACTCACAGCCACGGAAGTTCACGACCACACCTCGGTAACCAAGACCTCCGTTCTCGATGGGAGTGCAGGCCGGAGCGAGGATGGCTCGCACATATGACTCATGGGAACCTGCATCGGCTTTCATACAACCACAGCCTGCAGGAAGTGAGTGCAATTGACATACCTCCGGTGAGACCATGCAGGACCACGACAATGGGGGTCTCCTCAGGTAACATTCGCTGGTCCTGCGGGGGCGTGAAGTCTAAACCTCTAAAAGGAACACTTGTTTGGAAGCTCGGCAAATTGAGATGTCAACAGGGTGCTCTTACATTGTTCCCCCATCTAGCGTACGAAGTAGTGTTCTGTTTTGTGTTCATATGCAGTATAAATTAGGATGCCGGCTGTCGGGTTGGGACAAAGACACAGACCTGTCATATTCTACCTTGTCGACGTTAGAGAAATCACCGACAACGCAATAGAGCGTTTGCAGGTGACCACTTCATATGTTCTCAATAAGCCGGATCTCAGAGACGGTATGAGAGGGCTGACCTGGCTAACCACCACGCTGGACGGTATTCTCGAAATAAGCTCGGACATCTCGCCTTGACCAGTTCATGTAGCGTGATTTGCTGCTCTTCCTTCGCAGCGAATGTTCTGCGAAGAGCAACCTTGACGGAGTTGGGTGAGAAGTAAAGCCTGGGCATATAGTACGCAGCAGTTAGGAAGCTCAAGAGAGAGCCCATTCCTGAATCTCGTCGGGATGAGGCAAACGCGTGGAAACCATGTACGACGTCTTCCAAAGCTCGAGGACGTCTGTCAAAGCTGCTGACTACGGAAACCCGCATGCACGGAAAACTTCAAGCAAAAGCACCTCAGGCGAGCGCGTCTCGCAAATTCATCCTGGACGCGTCGGTGACCGTCCTCAGCCGTCCTCTCCTCGCTCAGACATCGCCGACCCCGAGGGCCGAGTGTCTGCGCGCCTGAGGGCACACCGGCAGTTCCGGCAACCTCACGCCCGGGAACGCATGTGACGCAGCCAACGCGACGTCGCGATCGGCGGCTGTGACTAGCGTGACATGCATCACGTGGGACCAACGCGATCTCAACGTTGTAACAGGTTGTAACTTTCAAGTTAGCTCTCGGACGTTGACCAGTCTGTTCCAGCAATTCTGGCGGTGCCGCATATCCCTCGCATTGTACTCAGCTGGCCGTTATGGCCAACGACTGCATGGTAAGAGATGACATCATAAGCCCAATACACTCGGACACCCCTCCTGTATCTGAAGACGAGGATGCGGTCAACACGGAAACCGCCCGAGTCCATTTTGGCCCCATACGTTCTCCGGAGAAGAGATATGCGCTAGACCCCGACCTACAGCGAAAGACTCCTTTGAGAAAGTCTACCAGACTGTCTACTGCACCGCTGTTGCTTCAGCAGCAAGAAATGCAGGCGCCTGACTTCACCGGGGAGGAGTCTGTCTCTGAACGATCTCGGTCTGGTACGCCTGCTCCTGATGCTTTTGAAGGTATGTCTGCTCGTCCTGCTTGCGCGTGAGGCATCTTTCTTAGCATGGAGCAGAACCCTCTTCCGTCTTGGCCAGCAAAATCATGCGGACCAATCACAATCCTTCACCCCCACCCCGAACCTCAAGGCCATCTGAAGACATATTTGATTCAGTGTCCAACGCGGACGAAGATGAAGGCTTCGACGACATTGAAGACATTGCTCCAGTGGAAGAAGTCGTAGCTAACGACACCGCAACAACAAGTTCGAGTGCTGCGCCTGCGGCAAGCGACGCTAGCAAGACCGAACTCAAATCGTCCGCAGATAACCACTCGAACATTGTACCAGCTATATCGGAAGAGCAAGACCTGATAAATTTCGACTCTTTCTCCGCTGCGGACATTTCTCCTGCGCCCGCCTTACAGTCATCCTCACGACATGATCCCCCCTCGGCTGAAATCAATGCTCTTTCTGTGGACGATTTGTTACTCGCATCTCCTATGAAGATCACTCCGACCACCCCTGATTCTACTCTGCTTCAATTACCTGCCCTTTCGCACCCTGGAGATGACACTTCGTCCGCTGCCGAGGACGAGGAAGTCTTGCTTGCCCTTGAGTCCGAAGGTAGCCAGCCAAATATTGACACAGATGCACCCAACCCTACATTTGACCTCGTCGCAGCGTCCACGCCTCTTATCCAAGTCGAAGAGGTTAAGCTGGATTCGCAACAGCCAACAGCCTCTTCAGAGGTTTCACCTCTTCGGCGATCCTCTCGGCCAAGAAGAAGTCACTCTCCTCTCGTTGTACCATTGACCAGCCATCTCTCACCCCGGAAGTCGCCGGAACCCAGGGAGCAGAGGAATGCAGTTGTAGTTGGGCCTGCCCGTAGAAAGAGCAAAGGCAAGGAGAGGGAGTCGCCCGAGAAGGCTGGAGAGGCTGCTAGCTCTGTTCCCGTGACACAACTTGTCCATGTTGCTGATGAAAGTCAACTTAGCGATCGAGGCGAGCCAATGGCACGGCATTCACCTCAGCAAAAGCCTGCGTCCCTTGCCCGGCTTAATTCTCTCTCCCCCACATCCACTAATGTCCTTGGGCAGCTGCTGCACTCAGCAGACAAACAACAAGACGATTGTCAAAGCACGATCTCAGAGCTTCATGCGGTGCCAGATAGACCGTCTACCCCGCAGCAGACCGCAGGCACTTCCCTTTCGTCTCCCATGAAAGCATATGATGCAGTCCGCACGCCGGCTCGGCGGATTCCAATTTCTGAAGCTATCAAACAAGGAACCGTCTCTCCTCACAAACCTCTGCTCAAAACTATTCCCTCCGGTGGTCCGATACCTACACCCACCTTTCGCAGAGTTGCCTTAGACGACCCTAACCGCAGTCCTGCTAAACGCGTCCCTATACCTGGCGTATTGGCCTCTAGTAATATGCCGTCACCTGCTAAGCGTCCTGCTATGAATGCTTTCGTTTTCAGGAGTCGATCGGAAGAGCCACCGGCTCTACCTACCCCGAAATATCAGAGAAGTACATCTGTGGAGCCTCCGAAGGCTCCAATTCCTACTTTAGCAGCAGGCAGGGACGGACTGCTTAGGTATCCTAATGCAGCTGCTTCACCTTCGTTGCAGAGTCAGGTGTTGCCTTTCCCTTTGCCTCGAACGCCTTCTCACATACCCCAGGCAATTCCCGAAGTGGATGAGACACTGGTTGATGCAGAAGAGCGGAAGGTTACTACAGCTTTGCCAACTCCCTCAAAATCACATTCTGTCTTGAGGCAACCGACGGCAAAAGTAGAAAGTAAGATACCGAGAATTGGGTCAAAGCCATATAACCGACCTGGCGCCAAACCCACTTTGTCCAAGGGCATCGGAAAAGAGACTACTCTGCGGTTTCAACAGGAATCTGACTCGTCTGCCGTTGCTCCCATTGTGAGTTCGTTCCCGTTCTCGGATTTGCGTTTGCGGTTACTGATTGTTCATACCAGGCTCAGCCCATTCGCATGCGGAAAGCGACCGGCAAAGTAAATGATGTCGCTACTGCTGTCACCGCGGGAACTGGCTTAGGTGACGATGTCGCAGCCACTGCTGGCCCCGGTCCTAAAACATTGGCTAACCGTGCTGCAACGCCAACTTCAGCACCCAATGTAGTGGTTCAGAATCTGAAACGTAAGAGAGACGACGAGCCGATGGGTGCTTCTCCTCCTGGAGCGAAGCCTGTAGTCGTCATCCGGAAGGTGACCTCCTTGAAGAGCTATCGTCCCCTTGCATCGGACACTGCGCCGACACCTTCGTTGCCCACGCCGACCGCCCTCAAGAGCCCTGCAAAGACAAAGAGCCCAGCCGTTGCGCGCGGCGGATCCAATATAGTACAGGGAAAGATTCGAATGCGTAAAGCCACCGGGGCAAAGAAGCCCAAGGCCCCCTCTCCTTCATCGCCACGCGCGGAGATCAATAGTGCGCCGACCTCACTTCCTGTTGTCATTCCAAGACCTGAACAATCCTCTGTTTCACCCGATGACAATCAAACATCGACCGAGAACCAAGAAATACCCCGAACCTCGGATATGATCAGTGCCCAGCCCCCAGGACGAAGTAGTCCGACAGGCCCCATTGGGGAATCAACACCATCACCTCCAAATACCGACCCTGAACCCCCAGCCAGTAATTTACGCAGGACATCAAGGGCACGGAGAGCTGCACAAGCTGCCACGGACGTCTTCGGTGCAGTAGCTCCTGTACGCCCATCGCAGTCTCGTCGAAAAACGCGACAGCCATCAGAATCGAGCGCGTTCAATGGCATGTCTGCATTGACCCTAAAGTCGCTGACTTCAGCGAATACTAAGCGTAACCAGGAATACATTGTGGAACTGCAAACAGAGGTTATCAGGATGCAGGGCAAAAGACCGGACAGCCCGACAACGAAGGTGAAGACTGCTTTGGAGAAGCAAAAAGAGGAAAGGATTCTGCAAAGGCAACAGCGAGCTGAGCGAAGGGCTAGGAAGACGGCAGTTATGGATGAATCGAATGATAATATCGAGGTAGAGCCCTCTGGAGACATCAGCGTCGCCGACATCGAGCCGGACTCAAATGGGGACCCTGAACGACATGTGCGAGGACCGGGAGAGGACGAGGACTATGTAACCCCCCCAAGACCGGAACGGCCTAGTAAGAAGGCCCGTTTCGGCAGCGAGGGCGAAGGCGAGACCGAGCGGCAGGAGAAGAGGGTAAAATGGAATCGTGGGCTGGCCACCACGGTATATATTGATAATACCCCGCCTAAGCCAACCAAACCACCGAAGGAAGACAATGTTTCTAGGAAGGGATGCCTAGCTAACACCGCGAAGGTGTGTATATGATTCTATTGACCTCCTGTGACTCCCCTCTTAATTTCTGTCCGCTAGGCAATTCGTCTGGACACGATGGGCAATGCGTTGAACGCTGCTATCCCCGTAAGCGGCCTCACTCGCGAGCAGATCATTGTGAAGAAGTTTGTCTATGACGACGATATTGAAGCACAACCGCCGACCCCGGCGAAATCCACACGAAGCAAGAGCAAGAAAGCGAAGAGTTGATATCCTCGCTGTTTCTCTACTCTACGCCTACCCCTTCACACTAAATCTCTTGTTCTCTTGCTCCCACATATCAGTCTATTTCTTGCGTAACTAAGTTATCACTCACTTAGTTTTGATGATCTTCCATGTGCCGACGACGATGTACATGATACAAGATACGTTTTGTATACAATTTATGACTACAATTTGTTTGCTCTGTAATCTACTTTGCACCCCGGTAGCTGATGGTAGCTGATGCCTGATTGACGGGGAGGACGAACACTTCGGCAAGGTTAACGTGAGGAGGCCTCGAAGCTGCCCATACAATTTCCTCTGCGATGTCCTCGGCAACCACTGAAGAAGGAATGGTCAGTTGAATGTCAGTCAGTACGGATGCTAGGAAACAATCGTACATGGGTGCAATCCTTCGTACACTTTGTCGGCTTTGGACTTGTCGCCTCGGAAGCGGACTACGGAGAACTCTGTCTCAACCATACCTAGAATAGGTCGAAGCGTCATTATAACCACGCGGTGCAAAGCCTCGGGTTGAAGTGATACCTGGTTGAATCTCGGTTACACGGACTTGTGTGTCTACGAGCTCCCTCAACAAAGAGCCTGTGAAAGATCTGACTGCGTGTTTGGTAGCGCAGTAGATCCCGCCTCCGGCGTAGGGTTCTCGGCCCGCAACTGATCCAATGTTGATTATATGGCCAGTATTTCTTGCACGGAAATCTGCGTCATTGTATGTTAATGGCATTGGATATCTCGTCAGGCAGTGGAGAACATACCCTTGATGAATAGTTGAGTCACAGAAATCAATCCGAAGACGTTAACCGAGAACATTGCCTCCATGTCTTGCTCCGAAATGTCGCCAATCTTCTCAACACCGAGAACGAATCCAGCGTTATTCACTATGTGCTCCTAACGGTCATTCTACCAGTCTGCAATAGGAAGGACGGCTTCCTCACCTAAGACGTCAACTTTCCTGAGATCTTCTGGAATTCTTTCAAGGAGCGTCGAGATCTGTTTCTTATCTGCAACGTCGAGTTGCACGACGGCGAATTTTCCGCCTTGTTGGAGTCCTGCTTCCTTGTGGGCTTTAGCGCACTGGTCAGCGACCGCCTGAAGCTGCTCTACTCTCCGTGCTGCCAGGATAACATTAGAACCGGCCTGGGAGATAGTATCAATACGAATCCAGTCCCGAGCGCACTAAGTGTATGGCACCTTTGCGAACAGGATGGCAGTGGCCTGAACAGGGTTGCATGAGTCAATCGCCTTGGGCTGAGGAGGTGAAACTGAACACACCGCGCCGATCCCCACACTGGCTCCTGTGATGAGCACTGTCTTGCCCACCAAACGCGACGAGTTGAAGACGGACATTCTACGCGATAACGAGGGGTACGTTCTCAGTATCTGTACACCGGCAGACTGCACGGAGCGTCGAAGGCAGTAATTGGAGAGCAATCGTGAAGCCACTGTCGTTATATAGGAGGGACGCTATCTGATTAGTTCCCACTTGGTTCCGGCTCTTACATGAGAGCCTATCGACAAATTGCAAAGACGACACACTTTCGTAATTCTTTGCCGTTCACGAGGACATTCAGTAGCAGTCAACTTGCACGCTCCTGTCCAATGGTGACATCGAACGGTGACACTTGTTGACGAAAATAAGTGCGTAAGAGACTCGGAGATTGTCCTCGTTCCGTCGGAACGCCTGCTCGCGGCTACACGAACGCGGCTGCATCATGAGAAACAACCCTCGCTGGAACTCCCTGCTATCATGGCTTCGAGCTGTACATGGCATGGACACAAGTACAGAAGCTCTGTTGGTAGAATGCAGAGAAGCACCAGGTACGTATGCAACTTGCAATCCCATTTTCGGTATCTGTGATATTGACATTCGTACTTAGGGGCGGGCTACGGTCTGTTTGCCGTAAAGGCAGTTCCGGTAAGTATACTCGCAGGCCCGAGCAATTATCGTTGAAGAGCTGTCGGACGCTGTCAACAGGAGAATGCGAAACTTTTTGTTATTCCAGCTTCAGCTATGATCAATGCCAGAACCTTGTCACTAATATATCCTGGCCAGCAAAATAACGAGAATATGCTACTATCCCCAGTGCAACTCATCTCGCTCCATTTGTACTTGCACCGACCCGAGAAAGGCAAGGAGTCGCTTGACCCGATTTTCGGTCCATACATATCCACTATGCCTCGAGACTTTGACAGCCATCCTCTTACGTGGTCGGTGAAACGTAACGGTGGGGTATCAACGGACTTGGAGAACGCGCTGCTCCGATGTCTTCCAGCTGCTACCGGTCAGGCCCTCGAGGCCCTAGCGAGTCGATTCTGGGAAGATTGGCATGCTGTCTGTCAATATCTGGTATGTATTCTCTCTACCACCCTGCAAACGTCTTCGGCATCCCTTGTAGCTGCAGCGACCGGAGGTACTCAGGCTGTCAAAATCGTCCAAACATACCGCCCCTCGCGACGATATCCTGGACTATGTCTGGTCCTGGCTCAATGGTTAGCTTTCACTCTCTACATAGAATGCAGACCTGAACACATACCGATTATCAGTGAACACGAGATGTATTTACTATCGACTGGACAGTTCTCCTTCGTCACTCTTGAATATGACTCTTTGTCCAATCCTCGATTTCGCCAATCATGCTCCTACAAATACCCAAATCAAGCCAGTTCTTCCGTCGGATAGCTCGTGGTCTGCCCCGGGCTCGAAGAAAAGTAGTCATAGGCTCGGCGGCGACTACACGTTTGTCGCGAACGAAAACGTGGAGAAAGATCAAGAGTTATTCTTGCGTTACGGAAGTCATTCGAATCGTCGGTTATTTGTTGAATATGGGTTCGTCAATCGTTGGTCGGGAGATGCCATTAGAAACGGCGAAGTTGACGGAGAATGTGATGTGCAAGATCTTGTGGAAAAGTTGTTCGAGGAAGCTGGAGCGACTGGAATATGGGCCAAAGAGGTGCTGCAAAACGAGGGGTACTGGGGGTACAGCTATCGCCACTGTGCAAAGTCAAGCTTTGCTAAATACATGGTGTTTTCTAGGGATTGGACAATGCACGGGTCGCCTCAGCCTGCACATCCGTCGTATCGATTGATTGCAGCCCTACGTTTGCTCTGTCATGCCAAGGCCAGCAATAACATGGAAACATGTCTCCAGCGATGGTGTGACACGGTGAGCGGTATACAGGAAACTATCTCAGAGGAGAACGAACGTCATTGGAGGCAGGTACTGTCTGAGATTTGTCTGACGATTGCGAGCAGGGTTAGGGCAGGATTGCGAAGGTTAGAGGAGAGCGTCGAGGGCGAGGGTCGAAGCACGGAATGGGGAGAGTGGATGGTGGGAAACATACGATACCTCTGGCTCGAAGAATTGGAAGTTTGCGAGTGTGTTGCGGAGAGTGTGCAGAGGGGAGAGGAATTCTAAGTATGCACAAGAGTGAGAATCATGGATTTACCTTTGTTTCTGTAGCGGCATAATGAAGGTGTTGAGCAACGACTTTCCTTCTTGTGATTTGAAACGGTGTAACCTACCGCGATGTTTCTGCAGCTGTGCCGTTGCGCTCGCAACGCTGCCCCGCTGACGGCCGAGATAGTAGGTGCCTCGGCGACCGCAAGTTCGGCGGACTGGCCGGATGGATATCGACTGAAGCAAACCTGCAAGCCTTTCTGAGCGATGGCTGCCGCTCGTTGAACATTGGACGTCGAATATTGAATCATCGTGAACCAAACGAACTTGCTTGGCTTTGGTAGAAAGGAGAAGTCATTGACTGCTATAGTCTATTATATAGTGGACGAAAGGAGGCAGGCGCCCATGTTTCACGCAGAATGAGTGAGCACCGCCGCAAAGTCTGCTTCCCTCCGCTCCTCATCGCCCCCGGCCTCGAGGGACTCTACACTTTGCTTCGTTCGTCCACCTTCCGCAGTTCAATTTCAGCAAGCCTGCACATCTCGCCCCTATTGTCCCCCAAGCCTCATTCGAGTGTAACACGCTCTTTACTCCAATCCGTTCGCCACACCGTCTTCGCTTACTGCAGGCAGTAGTATAGCCAAGATGAGCTCCCTCGAACCGCTCCTCAGTACACGGGCCCAGCGATGGTTCATGGCCACAAGTCAGTATACATCTGTCCACAACGTGTTCGGAAAATTTGCTAAACTGCTCTCGCTCAGTCATTCTCCGTTAGTGGCGGTCTCGATCACTCCATGAAGTAACTTAACCCTAGCATATTTATTCAGAGGGCATTGCGGTGCTTGTCATGGTAGCATTCACCTTCTCATTTGTGCGTATGCTAGCCTATTCTTTGCGGACGAGTTGTCATCGTCTGTACAGGTCGCCGAAAACGTCGACTTCAATGGCCACAATAGATACAAGGTCGGTGTTCGCAGATTGCTTCATAGGGCAGTTTCCTCAACTTCTAGAATAGACGATACCATGCTACCTTGCCCTTTTTGCACTCGCTGAGTAAGTCTCATCTCGGTGTTCAAAAAACCTGGCTAACATGCCGCAGGATCTTCGAGCTACTCATGGCGTTCGATGCGCTCCGGCTACGGAACATCATCCAGCTCATCGGTATCTTCTGTAAGTCCCCCTTATTGACAGCCTCGAAAATTTCATTACACAACGGACCAGGCTTCCATGGTGCCATGATGGTCTTCTCTGCACTGCAAGTACATCAAACAAGGAGTGCCCTGGTTATGAATTCATCCAGCACTGAGTACATAGTAAGCACTACCTTGCCTGCTGACCACACGTTGCAATCTAAGCGTGAAATTGCAGACTGGCGGCGGACCAGGAACACTCTGGCGCAAAGTTCTGCCTTTCCTAGTTGTTGTGCCCTGTGTGATCTTCGTGTCGTGGATTGCGATGCTGTGGTGGATCCGACAGCTGTACTTCGAATTTGGGTGCGTTTGGATCCTATTCCCTAACGTACATCCTCTTCACATCGTTGTTACCGTTAGATGGGCGATCTTCCATGTTGTTGGCGCCAACCCCAAGGCAAAAAGTACGTTCTCCACGACTTCTCCTCATGCTACACTTTCATTCTAGCAAGCGAATCTAATCTTCTCCCGCAGCAATGTATCAATACTATCAGATCATGATCTGTCTCCTCAAGTTCGACTTCTTCTGCTTCACAGGCGTTACCATTCAATTGCTCATTTTGGTCTTGCAAGCGAGCTCTGCTGAGTTTGGACTTACGATTGCAGCTATCCCTATCGTACTCGTCCTGCTAGTGTTTGCAGGGTGGGCGGTGCAGCGAGAAGTCAAATGGTTGGTCAACTCGGTGAATACTGCATCAAGCGAAGATTGATTGTCGTCCCTCAGGTTGATGAGTATTTCGTTAACCCTTATGTTGGCCGCCGAAACATACTGTGAGTTCTCATCCCGGTGTCAAAAGCATGCATCTTGGCGTCCTAACGCTTCCTTCACAGTCAGTAAGCAACCCTCCGGTGTATCGGAGAGGTCAAAACTGAACACTTCATGCAGTCTACAAATTGGTGCGGTTCTATGAGCCGAGTTCAAGGGAGCAGTACGCGACCACGCGTGCAACGCTCACCGTCTTCAGTATGCCAAAACGTTTATTACCTCGGTTCAGCATATACTCACCGAACTCATAGCCATCGTCGCTTTCCTATTGCTCTTCGCCACCTTTGCCGTCGGTCTTCGTTGTTTCTCAGATTTCGACAAGGGCCTCCTGAGCTCGAAATTGCACGGTCAGTCCTACAGCCCCGTCGCCACCAATTATGGCAGCGGCAAGGCGGATTTACTTGGTGAATCTCTTTTCTCTCTCACACCCTCTACCCCCTATCATAGAGGTCACTTCGTCCAAGTCGTACTTACATTCGCCGCTCCCCTCTCCTTCAGCAGGGGAACAACCGTCAATGAGTCAACGTCAGTCAAGTTACGTCGGTGGATCAACTCTTGGTCCCAGGATATCCATCGAGTAATCGGGGCGCGGATGGCTAATGTCGGATAGTTGAAACGATTGTCGCAATACTGTGAGGAATTCTTTGGATCGCATTTGGGCCACTTTCACGATCATCACGATTCCGACTAAAGCGGGAAAAGCTATTGTTGTCGGGATTAGCAGTGGCTTTACAGCATTATTCTATGTGTTTGCTCTTGTATATGTCGCTTCATGAACGGATATCGGTGGTTGCTTTTGGCTTGGGCCGCTTGGTTAACTTTATTTCTACGCTTGTGCTGTACGAGTATCTGGCATGGACCTTTTTATGACTTCTATCGTATTTACTAGTTATTTCGGTCTCTCAGGTCGGCTGTGTGAGTGTGGATATCTGACTTGCCTCTGAATGCCCGAAGCTTGTAGACTAGAGATTGAAAATACATCCAGCAACCGTGTCAATGCTGGATGACATTCAAGTTAAGCCAACGTTCATCATACCGCACATACCATACGAAGATTCGGTCATCTTGCTGCCCGTATGAATTAATTCACGGTCATGGAAAATATTGCCCAGGCGTTCATTGAGGAGAACGGGATATGCAGCCCACAGTATGCCTCATGACTCCCTCCGCGACAGATTGCGAAACACAAACTCGGGTAGCATACAGTATGTTACGTACGAGCAAAGTTCATAATACTGCCAAGAACGCGAATGCAAAGCTCATTCCCGCTGCAAATCCACTCCAGACGCCATAGGGTAGCACACGCAGGGCAGGAGAAGCCGGTGGGACCTGTGAACCACCTGAGTTGGAAGCCAAGAAAGGATTTTGTTGAGGCGCGTTATCAGGTTCCGGGAAGCTCGCAAGGCCGTTCGTCTGGTCGCATCCACCGCTGACTTGTGTGTTCTGGATCTCGACACTAGAAGAGGGATTAGGAGGCCGTCATGAGAGATCTTACGGTTTATAGACAGAGTACATACGGTAGGTTGGTAATCGAGAAGAATTCCTCGTTGTTGATGTGAGACACCTCGTAGAACGAAAGCTGCGGAATGCTCGTCGGTCAATATAATCCCGCATCGTCACGGCAAATGCGCTTACATTGTACTGCCCGCTAGGGACACAAGTGCTGACAGGATAGTTCAGGTGCTTGACAGTGCTCCCGCTTTCGTTGGCGAGGAGGCCTGGTCCTTGCGAGACGGTCAGGTTAAGACTGTTTGGGTAGGAAGAGAGGTAGATCTCGAGGCTGTCAAAGCGCGTGGCTTCGTTCGAGCCCGGGACGGAGGCTGTTTGCCAGTTCTTCAGCTGGCCGTTGCCGGAGACCTAATATTGGCATGAGGAGTATGAAAGAGTGGCAGAACATAGGGTTACTGACATCAATAGCTATGGCAATGTTAGAGCCTGCATGAAGCTGTCTGTCATTAGAGTCAACAATCTTGCGGAGCACTTAAGAGGTGAACGAAGGGGCATACGAATTAGGTGCGGGAGAGTCAACGATAGCCAAGCCCTTGGTGAAGACCTGCCCGTTCACCAAGGTCTGAGCCGCACAACTTTGCGCAAGAGTAGAAAGAGCGACGATCAAAAGGAAAGACGACTTCATTTGGGTGACGAAGCTCAGGGTATTCACCTCCGATTTTATACCAATATCAAGCGCACCACAGGGCCTTGCTGCGGCGGGACTTACAAGTCAGTTGAGGAAGAAAGAACCAGAGATATGTTTGTGGCCTCAGTCAGCCGGACTCAATACCTAAGCCGTGGCTGCCCTGCTGTAATTCTCCGGGAATCATTCATCAATCCTGCATGGCTGATCGAGGTAAACCTGGTTACGTGCGTGCCTGGGCGTTTCCAACTGATATGTTGCCAGTTGGTTCTGTTAGCACGTGACGTGTGACGCGACGCGTAAACATCGCGCTGTTGTGACGCGTCTTCGGAACCGTGCCAATGGCGTCACTCGCTGAATCTTGATCCCGAACTACCATCATGGACGACAGACCAGACCCCATCTCCCAATTCTTTCCCGACAAAGACCCTGACTCTGTTGACCTTTACGAGGTTCTTGGAGTCGCTTCCTCAGCCACCTCCGACGAAATCAAGAAAGCGTACCGGAAACTTGCTCTCATCCACCACCCCGACAAGCATGCAACTGCCGGCGAGTCAGCCAAAGCAGACGCGTCGCTCAAATTTCAACAGATTGGATTTGCGTACACTGTTCTGAGCGATGGAAAGAAGCGCGAAAGATATGACAAGACGGGGAAGACAGACGAAGGATTTGATCTCGGGGTTGAGGAGGGTGGTTGGGAAGCGTACTTTGAGGACTTGTTCGAGAAGGTTACTAAGCAGAAGTTGGATGAACTGAAGAAAGAGTATCAAGGTACACTACTCCGTCATCTTCTCTGCGAACTCAAGCTGATAGTTAAACTTCTCCACAGGTTCTGCTGAGGAGGTCGAGGACCTTAAGTCAGCTTATGTTGAGGCAGATGGCGACATCGAAGTCATTATGCAGCATATTCCTCACTCCACCTTCGACGACGAAGCTCGCTTCATCAAAATCATCACTTCCCTCATCCAGTCCAAGGAGTTACCCAAATCGAAGAAGTGGGAAGCTAGTGTGAAGGACGAGAAAGCCAAACTTGTTCGGCAGAAGCAGGCTGAGAAGGAGGCGGCAGAGGCTGAGGAGTATGCCAAAGAATTAGGTGTATGGGACGAATTCTATGGAAGCGGGAAGCCAAGTGAGAGAAAGAAGGGGAAGGCAGGGAAGGGAAAAGGGAAGGGAAAGGATGATCAAGAGGAGGAGGATCACTCCGCACTACAGGCTCTCATCCTCAAGAAACGGAAGAACATGGATGGTTTCTTCGACAGCTTGGCTGCAAAGTACACAGAGGCGGAGGATACTAAAGGCAGAGGAAGGAAAGGAAAGAAGCGGAAAGCAGAGGTTGAGGAGGAAGAGGAAGTTGAGGCATCTCCAAAGAAACGGCCCAAGCAAGGGAATATCCCTCCGCCACCCGAGATCGATGATGCCGAATTCGAGGCCATTCAGCAGAGGATCATGGCGAACAAGAAGAAGCCCTCGTCTTCTGGTGCCGATACCAATGCCAGACGTTCGACTCGAGTAAAGAAGGGGAAACAGTAGATGTGTTGTACGTCGATGTCGGCGTAGTATCTGTATTCTTATTCATCTTCCTATTGCGTGTTTGATTGCTCTCGGTTGTTCTCAGCAGTGTAGACTATGTGTCCAATATATCCAATCTCTATTTACCTACAAATACCTTATAGAATCTATCCCTAAACTCCTCCTCGCATGTATGATAGCAACTAACTCCTTGATCGACTCTTCCAAAATCACCACATTATCTAGCAATCTCGACAGAGTTACGGTTTTGGGAGCCGCTTCCTGTTCACTCCGCTGCACATCACCATCATCCTCCAACTCGTCAGGCTCTTCCGTACGCGAGCCCCATTGGGTCGAGCTACCGAAGACGTCTTCCTCCTCCGCATTCCATTTGGCCTTTGATGCCTTTGCGGGCGTCCAAGGACCGGAACTTGGCGCAGGAGCGACAAATGGTTCAACCGCAATTGACCTCGTCTTCTGGTAATGTGGTCCGAACGGACTGGCGTCCAATGTCTTATGCGGCGTTCGCGCAGCTGTCGTAGGCTCCGCAGGTTGTGTCTTAGGTTTAGATTTCTTCGGAGTGAGGAACGACACGAAAGACGAGGATTTCTTCGCTTTAGGCTTGGGCGTCGAAGGTTCGGACACAGGAGACGTGACGTTGACCGTGGGCGGTTTGAAAGCTGATGGACTGTCGATGTCCAGGGCTAGCGTTAGGGCGTCGGTGAGGTTCTCTGAGAACAAAAGGCCCTGACGACGTTCAAGGAGGTATTGATCAAAGTTCTCGACTAGCTGCCTGTAGCGCTCTAGTTGAGAGACCAAGCCGTGGAAGATCGAGTGGACAACGGGCCGAGTCTGTTCGTCAAGTCGTGAAGCAGGTAATGAATGTTGCTCAGTAGCAAGCTTTTCTTCGATGACGAAGTCTATGGAACGGTCGTCTCCATCATCTCTACCCGTCTGAAGGTCTTCTTGGGAGTCAACGTTCGCAGGAGTTGGCTGTGCGCTATCGGTCTCTTTAGGACTGAACGTTAGCCATCCCGCGAGACTCCTATCAGGGCAGATCGCAAGTGTGGCCAAGACCCCAGTCAGGGCCATATTCATTTCAGGCGTATTAGAGAAGAATTTCCTCAAACTCTCCAGCACTGAGGACAATATAGGATCGTTGGCGTCCAGCCGATGTTTCGACTTCGCCCGCGTTTGTGCATCCACATCTATGTAGAAACATGGGTGAGTTTGGATGCTAAAGAGAGCATCCCGGAGATAGTGATCGTATCCTGTGCTAAAGGCATCCTCGTGGTGGGCTGGGTCGACACGAGAAACAAGAGTAAGGTATAAGCCCATCTCACGTTCATGCGTCCAGTAGGTGGTATCGGGTAGTGCGAAGGCGGGGTATGGGGGGGCACCAGAGTGCTTGAGTTTAGGCTCTTCAACACCAGGATATACGAATGCCTCGTCGTCATCGTCGTCATCTGCATTAGTGATTTTAGGCTCCGGAGATAGTTCGATGGTGGCTGGTTGGGGGAAGCTTGTCGCTTGGGGGTCGCGGATGACAATGAGCAATGAACCGGAACACACTCTGCAATACATTTGCAGCATAGACTGCAGCAATTGTAGAGCGGCGGTAACAGTTGGCGGGGAGGGTGACCTAAGGCTGCTCATCAGCAAGTCCTTCAGGGTGAACCTGCCCATGGAGGTGAAATACTCCGTTGGCTTGCGTGTCTCCGGTGCCTCCATTTCCAGCAAGACCATCGCCGTGCTTTTCCTCCTCTGCTTCTTCCTTGCTCTATCCAAAGCACTTGATCCGGCAACGGGAGGACGACTACCACCAAGCAAGACAGTTTGTGGTCGCATGCGAGAACGAGTCAGATCACTGTCATTGTTGTCTTCGCTCATCAGGAAGTCAACCAGAAGGTCTCCCAACTGTCCATTGCCGAGCGTGCGCATCATGATTTCAACGTAGGACATGACTGCCACAGCACTTCCATCCGAATCCGAGCACTCAAGGATCGACGGGTAGAGGACATTCTCTAGGAACACGCGGCGCACAGCGTCGAGAATGCTCTGAGCAATTGCAGATCCTACCAGAGCGGATGCATCGAGATTAGAGTCCTCGGGGACGACATTGCGTTTGAGAACGTCTTGGAGAAACTCCAGCAACTTGAGGAAATGGTCTAGTCTGCTTTTAAAGTCAGGATTCGACGAGTCCTCCATACCCAATGCACGATTCCTATCCTTTTCCACTTCTAATTTAGCTTGCTCGTCCTCGGACAGGTCTGCGGAGGTATTACTTCCTAGGACCATGGCGCTATTGGAAGTAGACTCTGTCTGACTAGGCGGTCGGATCTCGAGTTTGGTGGGAAGTATGGAATAGACTGCAGCAAGACCAGCCGCGAGGACTTCGGAGAAGTCTCCGTCCAGAATATACTCTGCTAGAGCCAGAGCGGCATCATTATTTGGGTCTTCAAAGGATGAGGATGTTGAAGTTGACGAGGCGAGCGCAGCACTCTCGTCCGAGGGTTTGTGCGAAGACTCTACAGGAGACATTGCGACATCCATAAGGAAGAGAAGACCCGCACGAGCAAAGTCGCCGATCTGGCCTTCTCGGTGGACAAACCGGAGGAGGTAGTTGAAGAGGAGGAACTCGTATTCTGGTTTCTTGGTTGTCGTCGACGACTCTGGCAGAGTTGATGGTCCAGACGTCACTGTATCCTGTGAAGGTGCAGGAGAGGCCGATCTGACCTTCGAGGCATCAGTTGCAATAATATCATCTGCAGGTTTTGGCGGAAGATGTTCATCGTCTGTCTTTTGATCCTCTGCCTCCGCTCGTTCCTCTTCTTCCTCTTCCTCCTCCTCCTCCTCTTCCTCTTCCTCTTCCACGGCGAAGAGAGGTTCAGGTCGATACCATTGCTTGTCATGGAAGAATATCATGAGAAGCTCGCGGTAATTCCTGATGCGACTGCACAATATGCAGAGCAAGTTGACCACTAACAGAGGGAATGAGTGTGAGTAGTATCACAAGTCTAGGATACATACAATCCTCTTCGTACTCCGACGGCTGGCTTCGTACGGCATTTCCTGCTGCCCCCATCATCCTGTTGCGTCCATCCAGCTGTTCCTGAAGGTCGTCTCCGACGCAGTTACGGAGCAAGCGAAGCACTGCTTTGTGTACGGCCGAGTGTACCAAGAACTGCTCGTCCAGTAGAACAACCATGTTCTGAACGGCGCGCAAGACCTCTGCTTGGATCCCAGAGGGTCGGTCGGCTTCACTCAACTTGACAAGGGTACCCAAAACATCTGAGAACAACTATCAGTAGGATCACAACCGCGTCTAAGACCAGAACGGACCATTCTTCAATAGATACTCAAGACATGCGCCTGTAGCCCTATAAAGCATTCAATGACATTTAAGCAGATTAGGTCGGAACTGAACACACTCACCCTTCTTCAGTGCGAGTCGACTCCCAAACGAGTGCATCAACCATAGACTGTAGATGAGTAGGCACATCGGTAGACTTGATGCCTCTAGTCAGTTGCCGTTCGTCCGGGTGCAGCAGAGTGTTCTATTAACACCTGAGGCTCAACGAGAACAAGAAACAGTAGCAACGAGATTTGATCCCGTACCTTGACCAGCATCCATGACTTGTGAAACTCCTGCGCATGGTCTACCTACGCGACGTAGCAATGAGCTCAATTACTTCTTCTGCATGATAAACCAAGTAGCGATCGGGTTATACCTCTGCTTTCGGAGACGGCTGCGCACCAGACCTGAGGAATTTGGAGAAATAGTCCATGGCAAAGCCGATTAATAAGTTGGCGTTGCCAGGATGGTTGCCGCAGAGACAGTGCTCCTGGCTGGGAAGCTGTTCGCAGGTTAGCACAGGTGGAAGCCTTCGAGACCGTTTCGTTTGACGCGATCACGAGTCGCGCGCGGCGCACAGAGTTCTCAACGTTTCTCAGCCACTTACCGTCACCGTCGATGGGCCTATGTCTTGACTCTTTTGTGCTTCAAGGCTTGAAAGAAGGGAAGAGGTACGTTGGCGGCTGACATCGACTCAGATATTCACACCGGTCCCGATCACAATGGTCAGCCTCCTTGCGAAGGATGTATATTCAGAAAACAGTCTGTCAAGGGAACGACATCTCAAGCTACTCCCTCTTTCATCATGATCTCGTTCGTGACTCTTGGATCCCTCGCCGACGCTGTTCTCAACTCCCAGCAAGGATTACTCTCCCGAAACTCTTCCGTCGATGCCGAACTTGGACTGGGAAACTATCCTCCTGCCGTACTGTCGCGACCCCCTTCTCAAGCCAGTCTCGTTGGCGAGTATGAAAGGATAAATACTCAACTCATGCAACGGCTTCGGACTACACAAGACGAACTCGAGCATACGAAACAGATATCCGAGGGATGGAAAGTCCAAGCTGGAGGAGCACAGGCGATGCAAGCCATGGCCATCTCTGCCTTTGAGAGATGCTGCGTACTCGAGCGCGAGAATCGACATCTCAAGGCAGCCTTACAATCCTTTCTTGACGGGTCCTCGTCTACTACGGTCCAAGAACTTCAAAAGATTGTATCGGACTTGACCGAAGAGGTCGCTCAGTATCGCAAACGCGAAGCGGACCTCCAGTTCAAGGAAAGCAAACTCAGCGACAAGGAGAACTCCAACATCCTACAGGAGATGCGCCGCCAGACCGCAGAAATAAAGGTGACTATGACTTATGGATCAACCACACCAACTCTGGAGGCTGACACATGCATGGATTTACAGTTGAAGAGAAGCAACACGTTGACTCAACGCTCGCCTTTTGATACTATCCGGGGGAATTCATAACGTTTGAAAGGAGGATGTCCAGCAATTGCTGAATTCTCCGAGAAAATAGAGATGCAATATATCTAGTATGATATTACAGGAACGCGCCAGGACAAGTGGCGGACGAAGTGTAGATGGATATACAATGAGTGAATGAGAAAAAAAAGATGGTCAAGAAACGAAAGCGACGCGAGACTGACTCCAAGTCCAAACCCGGAAAAGGCGCAATGCCATTGTCATTAAATGCTCTTACATACGGTGCAATTGAACTTAATGTGGTCACGGAAGAGTGCAGCTATGGTAGAGTTGTCAGCTTGACCATCATGCTCGGAGAGAGGGGTACTTACGAAGTACGATCAACGCTGCCAACAGGGCGACCATTACAATGTACACAATGGTATATTTGAATACCTGAGGGAGAGGTCAGCGGTTGAACATCGAGGAGGACAGAAGCAACTTACGATCCATCGGCGCTGCCGTTTCTGTTTGGTGGAGAACAAGGGTTTACGAATCTGCTTTGAGGGTCGCAGCCAGACTATATAAAACAATCAGCGACATGCTCTCGGAATGAATAAAAGGAAAACATACACATCATCATGGAATGCAGCTTGTCAACAAAAGGAATGAGTGTGGGTGGAGTAAGGACCATCATCAGCAGATGTCCAAGCAAGAAGTCCGAACTCCACAGCGACATCTCCACAATCTTGACGATGTATTCACGCGCAGGCTGCGACAAAGCAGAAGAGCCAAGTCCTCGTCCATACCACTTGCCTGACCACCACGCAGTGTTGGTCTGATCGTGCTTGTATTCTCGCGACAAGAATACGCCAATGAAGATCTTCTGGATGGCACGCTGGATGGCGATGATCGAGATGATACCTAGGACGGCGTGGGATGCATCCCACAGCTCGAGGAACCACTGCAAAAACAAAGTCAGAAAGATATAAACCCGGCAGCGAGGACGCAACTCACGAAGAACTCAAAGAAGGCAACTAGACCAAGCAAAGAGAGGAAGTGAGCAAGAGCAGCCATGACGGCAGGGAACTTCTTCCACCCGTCCATCATCGGCCCAAGGAACAAGGAGATGAAGAACAAGCCAAGAAGAACGCCTGCGTTCCAGACGACGGGGCCGACGGCAATGACACCAATACGAATGAGCGGACTGGGGTTCGTATTGCCATTCTGGTCAGGGAAAGACTTCACGAACATGTAGGCAATAACGAAGATGGCAGCGGAGCAGATGGGCCAAACAATCTCGGAGAAGATGACAGCACGCCAAGGTGCGCGAGGAACATCTCCAGACAGCTTCTCAGAGGGGTGACCAAGCTTCTTCTTCTTGTAACCCGTAATCATCGTCCGCGACAGACGGCAGTATCCGTACCAGCTGCTCGCCGTGGTCTTCGAGTTTCCGCGAGACATCCACCTCAGGAACTCCCTGTAGTCGATGATGAAGTCGGGGAAGGAGAATTGATGGGGGTTGAACACGAAGGGAGCGATGCAGAGGGACAGTACGGAGAACCAGAAGTAGATGAGGTAGGGCGTCCAGATCGCCATAGTGGCGTAGAGCAGTAGAAGCAGGTTCCGCATACCCATGTAGATACTAGGGCCAGCGAAACGCGAGTATAGGATCGTGAAAGAGATACGCGAAATACCGAATCCACGACCAGTGGCAATGTACCGGGCTCCACCGAACGTCAAGTTGCTCAGAATCGCCTGAGAGTAGATCTGGGTCGAGAACACTTCGAAGATGGGCGACAATGACAAGAAGTGCTTTCCGAGACGAATGAGCGCTTTGCCAGTCCCGCGCTCGAGCAATTCTGCATAACAGTGTCAGCATGTGCAACATCTAAGAGCAATAGTGAACTTACCTTGCAAGAAGAGCGGCAAGAACGCGATGAAGAAGACCAAGAAAATAGATTGAATACAGCGTTTAATCCAATCGAACACGGGTATGAGGTTGTAGCATCCCGGCTGACCAGCAAGAACGTTCCCTTGCGCGTCAACCTTGCAGATAGCCAACTGCTTGTTCAATGTACCAATGTACAACACTGTAACCTTCTGGTCAGCGATGACGGTCAGGACGGATGACGTCAAAGAATACTTACGAGTAACCATGAAAGTTTGAATGGAGTATATGACAAGAATGTTGTTGATGTGGAAACCAGGATGGCCGTAGTAGAAGGTGAGGAACCGATCCAAAGGCAGTTGTGTGCCGAGGTAGTAATACTCTCGACTAAGCATTTGCTCACCCATTCCCGTTCCGAGCTTGGTCTGGAAGTTCAGGATGGTGCCGAAACCGAGATCACGTCCCTTTCCGCACTGGTAGTACTCCGAGTGCTTGATGCGACCACCTCGTCCAGTGGCGTTCATACCGGCGAAAATATCCTCGTTCAGATGAAGACCCTTCTGCGCCTTGGAAACACCGCCGCGAGTGGTCATGAAAGTTGCGTTGAGGAAGTCAGGATGTCCGTAGTGCAGCTTGCCTCCGATCCAAGCAAGAGCACGATGCGTCATGGTACCGAATGTCTGTTCCTTTCCGGCGGCGATATCACCAAGAACACCAATGTTCTCCGAGAAGATGTATTCACGAGCACCGACGATAGCGACAGGATGCTTGTTGAACTCCTTGTGGCCCCATTGTGCGTACGGGCTCTGACCGGAGATTTGGTATTCTTCGAACTCGCCAAGGACGTTACGAATCTTTAGACATTCCTCCAAGTAGTTATCCTGATTGGCGTCGATAAGCTGGAGATATTCGCCGCGGTAGAAAATGATCGCGTGGTTCTGGTTGTCCGATTTGCCATCACCGAGAATTGGGTTTCCAGGAAGCTCAATGCGGAACTTGGGCTTGCGTTTGTTAGTCTCAGGATCGAGCTCCGAATGTCCGTCGATAAGGGTAGAGAACAAGCGGGGTTCGCCGCCTCTCTTGCTAGGCTCCTCATCAAGGTAAGCGATCTGAAGATCCGGATAGGCTCGCAGCAAGAACTCGGCGTTCTCCAACTCCTCCTTGTTGAACTTCGCGTACCGCTGCATCGACACCGTGAATTTGAACTTGCGCCGTGCCATGCGTTCCAACTCGCGTTCCAGACGGTCGGTGTTGCCGGCGAACCGCTGGACGATCTGAGGATTCTCGACGCGGTACAGGAGCTTGATGGCCTTGGCGTAGTTCATCATACCCGATACCGTACGGTACAAGGTCTGCGCGCGAAGAGAAGCCCAAATTCGGGTACGAAGGGTATACTCGGGCGCGGATGTTTTGAAACCGATGCAGTAGAAGGGAAGATCGTCAGCGCGGCTAGTCTTCTCATTCGTACTGCTCGTGCCGTCGTATTGGGAAGACTCCTCGGCGAGGATCTTTGTGTCCTTCACGAAGTTGTCCCATTCGATAGGATGAAGTTGCTTGAGGTATTCGAGAAGCGTGACACGGGTATTGAGGTCCTCTTCTTTGATAATCTCGCGCAAGCTGAGGAGAATCTTCTCGGAGTAGTGAGGCACGATGACAGTGAACGTGGGCATCGCATTCACAGGAAGGGGATCGGGGATGGCGGTAGTCAAGGAAGATGCGAAGAAGGAGATACGACGCTCTGCTTCACCATTCGGAGGGAAAAAGTCGCCGCTGTTGCCCTTGTTGTTCGTGAAGAAGGGAGGAGCACGGAGAGTGCGGTGTCCATCTGGGCCATTAACTTGATGGTAGAGGAGGCGTTGGACGTGGTCAATGGACAACAAATGCTCTCGGTACATGGAGATGATGATGGCATTCCACACTTGAGAGACCAAAACCTATGGAACGCCGTTAGCCAGAGAAACGTAATGGGACAGCGTAAAGAACCAACCTTAGGTTTGTAGTTGACCTCCATCTCAGCGGTAGCCAACATCTTGGCGTAAATGCGCTTCGGCAGCCTAGTGAACACCTCACTCCAAGGAGTCCAGATCGAGAGGCCGAGCGAGAACGAACGCCCGATACTGAACACGACGAGCCAGATGATGTACCACAGGTACGTATCCAAGAAGAACAGGATGAGATCCATGATATACATGATCGTCAATGCAAAGGGGACTTGATTTTGGCAAAGCGCGTTCCCAAAGAACCTGTCGCTGCATCCCTGTACCTTCGTATGGGCCATAACAGCAATGGGGCTACTGAACGAGGAGATCAGGAAGAAATACGACTCCACGAACTTGCAGGCGAAGACGAGAATCCAGAGCATGATGGAAGCCGCACGTTCGCTGTTCTTGAGCGTCGGATAGGACGCTGTGAAGGTCTGCGAGGCCATGTATTTCCGGGACTTTCCGGCAACACGGTCGCCAAACATTCTACCCGAGGGAATGATACCAAAGACAATGGTGGCAACGACGGAGATGAAGAATTGCACGATACCGAGTATCAAAGGAATGTTGGATGGAGTCGGTCTATCGTCAACAGCGGCAATGTAGAAGGTAGGTCCCGCAGTGAGTGCGAGGACGACCAGGAGGAATATCAAGCGAGTGGTCAAATGTGAGGCGTTGTTCCAGGTTGTAGGGATGTAAGAAAACTCGGCGATCGTGGCGAAGATCATGATGAGAGTTGCGACCGCACCACCAAGAGCTGTAGCGGACCAAGTCATAGCAGCAGACGGGAACTGCTTGTTCCTGGGTGCATACACCTTGGGCGAGTTGAAGGCAGTATAGAACCAAAAGACGGCGATATGAAGAATCCAGACACGGTTGAAATTGACGAGCAAGTGAGCAGAAGACCGCTTCTCGAAGTAGGTCTTGAAGAAGACCTTGTTCCAGTCAATCTTGCTGAACTTCATGAACCGTTGGGCAGGCGGAACGTCAATGAGACGGGTCTGTGATTCCGAACGTCAACTCTCAATACAAGACAAGTACATCAAAAATACTTACACCGTCCTGCATAACGATTTTCGCCAGACCTTCGGGGTACCAGAAGAGTTGGTTGATATCATCGTAACCTATGATCTTGTCATGATCCTTCTCCTTCCGGACGAACTTGCCTTCAACAACTTCGTATCCCTGGTCCCGCATGAAGCGGTACAAGGGCTTAATAACGGTCTCCAGGTAGAGACCTTCCGGAACGGGATCGACCCGATTTTGACACTCGGGACTGCGATAGTAGTCGTCGGCACACTTGAAGATGAAACACAGGCACTCGGGCGTGAACCTGACATTGCCGGCTTCACCCCAGCAGAGAAGCCAGAGAGCAATCTGTCGAAGGCGATCATACTGGCTCATGTTGTTCATGGCGTTGCGCCATCGGTTCAAAGCGCTGTCAAGCGACTTTGTTTGGGCAGTCTTGACGTTTCCCTTGACGCTCCGGAGGCGCTGAAGGCCGGGATTTTGGGACTGACCGACAGCGTCGTCAAGGTTGAGCTGAGCAGCGAAGTACCACTTTCTGTAGTTTGCATGCTGTCCGCCAATGTAGTCAGCATGGAGGGTGAGCAACGCCTGGTTGGGTGTCATGCGGGAGGCCCGAGAATCGAGCAGTTGCATGAGAAAATCGAACTGTGGCGCAACATGTTAGACGGAGTAGTGCACTGCGGGTATTTTTGGAGACGAACCATATTGCGCATAGAGTCCTTCTGGAACCCGAACTTATGCGTCAAGTCCAAGAAGATATCCTCGATTTCCTCGGTGGAGATGGGAATCTGGCGTTCTGCGGACCATGCTGGATAGGGCTCCTTGGAACCCGGAATGTCAGAGAAGGGATTGTTGAACCCCTGAGTACTGGTGCTCATATGAGACTCGACGGAAGCACTGTAGTGACGGGAGCCGTAGACATCCTCTGAGCTGGACGCTGTGGGTGCAGCGGTCAGTTTCTAGCGTACAAGCAGTGGAGCATGCTCTGTCGAAGGGCAAGCTCCGGGATTGCAAGGCGGACGTACTCTGAGGACTTTGTTGGCCCGAGGGATCATAGAGAGGGACGCTGCTAGCATTCCGACTAGCATAGGTGTCGCTGCTGTTGACCGAGTCGACAGAGTACTGGCGAGAGGGCTGGGAGTAAGGCGACGGCGACTGGTTTGCAAAAGGGTTGCGCGAATCCGGCTGTCCGTATCCAGGACGGCCAGCCATCTGTGGAGGAGAAAGTAGAGAGAAGGTATGTTGCGAAGCGTAGGGTCGTGGAGACGGTGTATGTGGGACGAAAAGAGCGAATTGACCGGCAACAACTTGTGTTGGGTCTAGTTAGCACGAAAGCGGGGGCAGGGCCTTCCGGTGGTGGGAGTCGAAAGGAAAGAGGTGCGGGCGACGTGGGCGTCGTTGAGGTCGGAAATCCCGTTGCTGCACAAGCACAACCGAGCGACCCCGTGCGAAATCACTCCAAAGGCGCCCGCAGCGAATCTCTTGGATATCCTTTTGAAAACGAAAAGGAAAAATACAATGCACGTCTCAGTGACTCGCAGGGTGGCTATTGTCGTAGTTTATCGGTCTTTTGTGCCGCCTCAAGGGCTTTATGTGTGTGCACCTCATCGCCTGCAATCTCACAGGTCTCGGATTCACGTCGCGCGCGGGACAGCAATTGCCATGATGGACACCCGTCATGTATGGAACATCCACGAAATCAGGATGCCGTTACAGTTCCACTACCACAGCGTCCCTGCGTATCTCGTCCCGCATGCCCCCAACAAACGACGCATTCGCCAGAATGCTGTCGCCTTCCTTCAGCCTCGGCCTCCCAAAAACCAATACATGCAACAAGGCAAAAATTATCTGAAGTACGCCCTTCCAGCCCGCCCTGCGAGCGCAGACGCGTTCGTATGCCATCTGGCTAGCAGACCAATTCACGACCCGAGTCCCATACCCGTCGTGACAATGGCCAAAAACGTGCAGCCGAGGACGGACATGCCACAGTGCTTGCAGCAATGCCCAACAACCTCTGCCGCCGGCGTCGAGATGGTGGGCTGGGGGGCCATGAGTAATGAGGATGTCCGTGTGTGGTGGAATGCCGGACCAGTCCGCTTCACTCCGCGGATACTGGAACACGCCTGAGCCGTGCCGAGGAGTGCAGGGGCTTCCATATACTCTCACTCGCCGTCCACGTACGGTCAGTGCCGTCGAGGACCGCTCAAGGTAAATCAGGTTGGGATAAGAAGAAAGGATGCTGTCGCGGAAACTACTTGTGGCGAGCATCAGCAAACCTTCAACTTGCCTTACATGTCTTACCCGAGTCTGAATAGTCTGGGAGGGTCTGGGATGCCTGAGTCTGCCTGAGCGCGGCTCCTGAATTTTCTGAAACGCCTGGGTCGCCTCATCATGCCTACTGAACGCCTTCGGAAAATCTTCGCTATTCCCCATAATGGACATCGCACCATGTGGAGACAATTGATGAATCATAATTGTTGTGATGGCAAGTGAGACTTCCCCAAATTAGGGCATGACGCCCATGTTACATAACGACGCTAATCTCCACGTCATAAAGGCGACGGTCTTCGGACTTCAACGTTTCAACATACACATCTTTTCCTGTCTCCCTCCACCTCTCTCAACATAACGCGCTCTCAGCCGGTACACCCTCTGCAAGCATCCATGTGTCGCATCCCCCTCCTCGATCATATGGGCTCTCAGGCCGAGTGGTAGCGACATGTCGATGACACGTCGGAGAGTCGTCCAGTCCGAGAAACATGATCACGGTGAGTACTGGTACTATGCCGAAGTGCACCAGAGTCGTCCATGTGTTACTGACGTTGATGAGTAGGTACCGTCTTTTCATTTTGCTTAGAAGCCAATGCACCTTGCGATCGTCAATCTCGAATTTGAGATAAGGTATGTTTTGAGACTCCCTTACCAAGGTAGTATGCTCACCCCCGATACTTTCAGGCTGACATATATGTTCACTTCGTACGTGGCCTCTCAAGAATTACAATAGGGTTGCTGCGGCATACAGGCCGAGGACAGATAATAAGTAGTACTGTAGATTACATTTGTGTAATATGTAATATTGATGGTACCAGGCTGCCTGAGGCTGCCTGAACTGCCTGAGCAGGGCGGTCTGAGGCTGCCTTAAATAAAAGGAATCTCCTGAATGCCTGAATGCCTGCAAGCGTCTGAACGTGTCTGAGTTGCCTTGATCAGGCATTTAAGGCAGCTTCAGGCAATGTGAAGGTTTGCTGATGAGGATAGTATCATGGTTTCCCGCAATGAATATCTTGTGGGGATGAGTTTGAGTGCTCAACCAGCTGAGAACAGAGTGAAGCTCTTCCTCTGTCCCGGAATTTGTAAGATCACCAGAGTGAATGAGAATGTCGCCTGGAGGAACAATGAGCGAAGAGTGAGCATTATGCGTATCCGAAATGCAAACGACCCGGATGTAACTGTCGGACGCATTCGAATCTGCTGTTTCTGCTCGGCGCGCAGAGTACGAGACACAGTATGCATAAGCCCAACGGGCAATAGCCATGGGGGGTGAAATCAAGAACTCCTCCCAAAACGACGGTAGCTTTGAAGAGCGGTCCAGAATCGCGCACAATGCCATGGAGCTCTGGAGGTAATATATGGCAAGGAAAATGGGTGTCTGAAATGATACATATAAGCTTCCAAAACTGACAAGTCAGGGCACGCCATGTAGACATTTCGTACCTTCTATAACCCACGTCCAATTTGCGTGGAATAGAGTCCACTGTATTCGGTGCAAGCGTTCAACGTGGGCAGCTTCAAAGTTTGAGCAAAGCACCTGTGACGAGGTGAATAGTATCCGAATTGCCGCGTATACGGTGCGAGCTGGAGGTCGCGGACAACGACTTGATCTCGCTTGATACGTTACTACTGGGATAAACGACACTCACATCATCAGGGTGAGTCGAAAGAAATTGTGGCGAAGCGACCCAGTGACTGTGCAATCGCGACACGCCATTGCAAGTGGTCACGTGAAGCATCTTGAACTTCGACGCGTCGTGTGAGAAAGTCGCGACCTGAGCTGACCTGAGCGGCTCGGTTCGCCTCTCAGACTCATTTGCGCCCATCAAGTTGAACTTCTTCTGTGACCGAACCTGGTATTTCGCCGCACTTGCACCTTGCTCACTCCGCTCTATCCCCGTTTTCAATCGCTTCGATAGTGCTGCCATTCCTTTCTCTGTCTTCCCCCTTTCAAATCCGATTAGACTGTGCTTGTTAGTACAGGTCACCGTCATATTACCTCAAGCCGCATGAGTAGGGCTCTTGTGTGTTGAAATCTGATACCCTAGGTAAGTTGTGCGGAGATTGTTCTGAACATCCGTAAAACAATTTGTGATAGGACAATGAGTCGACCCATTATCCTATGGAAGCCCAGGAATACCATAGAATCGGACGAAGCATGCACAACCATAGTCAAGTATTCACTTCCCCCTGCGCCGAGACCAGGCCCATACGACCCCGTGGAGTCTATCTCAAGGAACGCATTTACATACGTTCAATCCCTCCGTCAACTCTGCATTCGTCGGCTTGCGGAGTTCCCTGATCAAGTGCATCTCCTTGGGTCCGCCCGGGTGCACTACCGCACTCCGGAGTCCGAAGAGGAGTTCGACCTGGTCAGAGCACTTACTCCTGGATACTCTCACGATGCTCCAACTTCAAGTGCATTCTTAGCGAGAGTAGACCCTCGTCTATGGGGGACTATGGTTCAAGCCATTGCTCCGTTGCCACCGGCATTCCGAATGTACACTCTGCCTTTGTCTGACGTCCATATGCCACTGCTTCAGCGGATACCTTCCACACCCGACTTTTCTCTGATCACTGTGCTGGAATTATATGGCCAACGTGACCTTGACGATGAAACTGTCATACAATTAGGAGAGTTGCATACCTTGACGGCTTTGGACGTCGGTATGACTACCCTCACACCTTGGGGAATTCGGACGCTGTCAAGGACATTGGCCGTTTCCGAAGACGGCGGTACCAGGATGGGGCCTTGGGGGCTGAGGATCCTCTCGCTGAGGAATTGCATGAAGATCACAGACAAGGTTTTTGAGTACCTGTCTGGCTTTCCGTTACTAAGTGTCGTTGGTGAGCTTCAGAAATTGGCATTCAGGTACCTGCGCTAATGAAGATGTAGATCTTCGCGGAACGCGTTGCATAGTGCCTCCAGCTTCATCCGAATTCCGAGCAAGCAATGACGAGAATCTATATCATCCCACTCCTCTTTCAACCTCTTTGTCAACCTTAGCCTCGTATTGCACCGCACCTTCAAGCTCAGTCCCTGAACTATTCTCACACCCTGAACCGTTCATTCTCCGCGTCTCTTCGCTGCATCATAAGATCCCCGCCATGGATAGCATAGCCAACCTCGCTCCCCGCATCGAGAGCTACCAGTACAGCGGGCCACGGAGAGATGCGACTCATGATGCTCTGTCTGGGTTTGCTATGGACGAAAGGGATGCGGCAGCGACTGAAGAGGTACAATCCCATGCGTCTTCTAGACGGGCTCTAGCATTCTACGCTCCAATGCCCAAGCCCAAGCCCAAGAAGCCAGCAGCCCCTGCTCACCCACCAGCGAGTCGAAATAAAGCGTGGAAGCCAGATCCACTTGCGTTATTCCGCCCTCCCCCGCCATACAGCACCCTCGACTTGCTCCCAAGTCTCAACCCTGCTGTATCAGTGTCCCGCTCGATCAAACGAAAACGATCCGAGGAAGCTTTGCACGGCGACCAAGCCAGGAGAAACGCCCAGGCACAACAGAGAATTCAAGCCCTTCGCAAGATGATCAATAACCGTGCCAAGCCTCACGAGAGCGGTCATGAGCATGGAGAACTCGATGCTGGGAAGGTTCAGCAGAACCCCTTCCTGAGGAGAGCAGAGCCGAAGAAGATTAAGAAACGACATGAACCGTTTGAGATCGACCCGGATCTGCAAGCGTCTGTTCAACGGGATAGAGACAGAAACAAGCCAGGAATGAATCTCGTTGCTGCCAACCTACGGCTTAAACCGTCCACTTTTCCTGTCATCGACCCGGCTCTTCTAGCTTCAGCTGCTGCGGATCGACACATGCATGCCCACGACGATTGTGGAGGTCAGAGAAAGACCAAAAAGAGGAAGAGCGAACCTACTCGCGGCAACGATACGCCCCACCGTGATAGGCATGACTCCGATAACGAGCCATTTGACTTGGCGAAATCGAAGAATATCCTTCCCATTCCCAAGAGAGACAAGAATGACCACAGGCCAATGAGGAGACTCACCGAGATCCCCATATCCGAACTCCCCCCTGGTATCAAAATTACACCCTTAGTCCCGACCCCTAATCGCAAACAAAGTCATAAGGCTGACGGTCGGCAGACGACACTGATGGACTTTGCGCAACGTTCACGTTCCCGAACTCAGAGCGGGCCTGCAGGACAGTCTTCCCGGATGTCTGCGACACCAAGTCAGGAGATTACCGACATGGAAATCTCCCAACCCGACCCAACCGTTCCGCCTGACCATGACACGGCAGATGATGGGGAAGGAGAGGTCGTCCTGGAATACAGAAAGCCTCTAGTCCTTAACACCGACGTGAAACAGCTAGTGAAGCAGGATCTTTTGAAGCCTAAACCGAAGCCTAAGACTCCAACCCGCGCCAAGCTACCTACGTCGACGCGACGGTTTTCCACCGGTACCAGCAAGTCCGGCGCGTCGACTGCATTCGACTGGAAAGGCTGGACGAGAAAGCGTTCGGACTGATGTCATACTCATGTCTATGATATACCCCTGTGCTCGATAACACCTGTAGTTGTACGCCCTGTAGCGTGTCTAGAATACGCGAATACCCAGAGATGCTGTGAGACGTTCTTCGAAACCGTTTTTACAACGGCTTCCTATTTGGGTGGTTCGATCGTTGAGAGAGGATTGCGGTAAGCGCCGCTGAGTTCACGCTTGCCGTGTAAAGACGTTCTTGCATTATTCTCTCTTGGCTTTCTTCCATTCTCCTCAGATAGCCCCTTGGATAAGTCTTCTATGAATACACTACGAACTCCAGGGAATTCTTTCAAGAGAACAGTCCAGAAATCATGCTCACAGCAACGAAACCATCGACTCCGAGAGCTCTCCACCTCCGCTCTCCCTCGACCGTTCCGCTTTCATGTTGGCGCAAGCTGGGCAGGTAAACAGCCTGACCCAATCAAGAAGAAGATCAAGACTGCTTCATTCCCCAGCACAAGTGCCATTGGTGCATGGAGGGACCATGTTCTTTCACGACCAAAAGCAAACAAACGGAAAGACATTGGAGAGGATTTCTTCTACATACAAGACGTAAGTAACTCCTCTTGTACATGTTATCATTCACGCATCCTCAACAAACAGGAATACGATAAGATGCGTAACCAGTCGGTAGGTAAGCTTCTTGCCTACAAGATGATATTCACCTGGATAGGTCTCGTCTATAGGGGTTATCCATGGGCGTCGCCGATGGAGTGGGTGGTTGGATTGACTCCGGAGTAGACCCAGCACTATTCGCTCAGGCATTAATGCATCATGCACATCGATACGCCAAGACATCATGGCCCGGGGAACCTGAGATTGACCCCACGCAAGACTACGAAGAACGAGAGCAAGTCGAGGGCTGGGAACTCCGACCCCAGGAGTGTCTAGAACTTGCTTATGGAGGTGTCCTGCGAGAACGCGCAGTGTTGGCGGGTCGGTACATTTTTTCGCATGACACGTTCAAGTACTCATCCTCCTACCATGTAGGTTCCAGCACGGGGTGCATCGTTCACCTTAACGCGGGCAACGGTATCCTTCGGTCGGCGAATCTGGGTGATAGTGGTTTCTGCATCATACGCTCCTCGTCACTACTTTACCAGCAAGAACCACAAACCCATTTCTTCAATTGCCCAAAGCAATTGTCGAAAATCCCTCCCATACTCGGTGGTCGGGGAACGCTGAGTGATTCACCTCGGGACGCCGACGTGTACGAAACCAAGGTATTAGATGGTGACATAGTCATCTTATATGTATGTTGTCTTCAACTATATCTCTTGAGTCTCGTTAATCATAACAACAGACGGACGGTCTTTCCGACAACGTCTTCCATTCCGAGATGGTTTCCGTATGTTCGCTAGTATCCCGGCAGTTCGCCACTGTGCCTCGACTGCTTGATCCATCTCAGGTAGTCTCTTCCTTGTTATATGAAATAGGTTTAAGCTGATGTGATACATTTTCAGAGCCAAGAAGATGCTCTAGTACAGGCCATAGCAGACCGCATGGTCGATTACGCTCAGATGTGCATGATCAACAAAAGGCGAATAAGCCCCTTTCAACGGGCTGCTATCCGTGAAGGATTATATCACAGGGGTGGGGTCAGTACTTTCAGTTCTTCTTGTATTGATCTCAGACTAAACGATGTGCCTTTAACAGAAAGTGGATGAGTAAGTTCACATCAGGACTGTCCTCGAGACATAGACACTGATTGTACTCTCCCTAATCAGCGTAACGGTAATAGTCGCATTAGTCCGCGAGACACCCTGATGGAGGTTGTACTCGACATTATGTTTTGTTACGGTACGTGTAACCAGTTTTTCAGCATACAGCATACACAGCTGACAATCAAGACCCTTCAGTGACAGTGACATCGCTATCGAGATCATAGACTCTGCATTTCTCATGACATGATATATTCACGGACTCAATAATACCCCATGCTAATAATATTTATTCCGCAATCCTGCGCATACATTGTATCTTATAACTTGCTATTACCCTTGGATTGATATGCCGTGTCAGTGCCAATATGCCCAAGCATGCTGGTTGTTGATGAGAGCAAGAGTAGTGTGTGATTGGTGAGAGGACGGTGAGTACTACTGGGATGATCCTTACAGCTGCCTCTCAATGAAGCTTTGGATCACACCGGCAGGTGTAAGAGGGTATTCCCGAAGCTCTACTTCGCCGTCGGGGCGAATGAATGTGTTGGGCTGCACGAAGATCTTTCTAGGCTGTTATATAGATAAATTGCTTGAGCACCAGATTCCCGCCTCGAAGAACTAGTACACCTTACCTGCTTTTTCTTCAGAACCAGATCACGAATTTCGCCGTCCCATCCAGGCAAAGGAGTGGTCAACTCAGTATAGAATTTGCGCGCACCGGGCCCATCAGCAGTGCTCTTGCGAACTTGCAGCTCAATGAGCAGCTTTCCTGCGACTTCACGGCCCTGCGTCAAGACTTTCTCCCGGTAGACCCGGACGTAGGCGTTCTCCAGTTTGCCATTGGCATCGCGGATTTCTTCCAGACGGGCAATACCTGATTTGATCAGGTGTTGGGTGATACCCAGACTATAGGCACCAGTTAGATTCATTCCGAGGCTTGAGTGAGATGCGTACATACCGAGCTTGCATGTGTGCTTGACCGTGTTTCTTGTTAACGGGGTCGTAGAACTCGAGACCACGGATACCAGCACGGGCCATGAGAAGGAACGTAATGTATACAATATCCTCGATATCCTTCTTGTCGGTATAGCCAAAGATGGTGAGGATCTTGGGGTTGCTCGCCACTGTCATAGTATTAGACACGAGCGTGGACGCATTGCATATTGACAGCAGCCTTACAGTACAGAGCGACAGTCTCGGCACGACATTCCTCCATCGAAGAGGATACTTCTCCAAGGACAGACGACGATGTTTGACCGGGCTTGTACCACGATGTGCTGGACAGTCAAGTGTCAGACGAGTTTCAAAAGAGGTACATTGCATATTACTTACATAGGTTTGCCAGTGAGAGGGTTGATCACCTAAGAGACGTTATAGAATGTTTACTCGAATCCCGGCTAAAGAGACATACCTTCTCTGGATCAAAGTTCTTCTTGCCATTCTCGTCCTCGGTAAATAGCTTTCCGCTACCGTGTCCGAGCAATTCATGATTAGCGACCTGCAGCTCGAATGCACGGTCGTCCCATGCGTTGTAGAGGGCGGCGTCGTCGGGGTGGATGAAAGTGAGTTCCTCGTCTGCGAGGAGGTACAATTAACCGTAGCATTGATATGTTTAGACAATAGGCTTACTAGGCGCTTTGGCAGCAAGGATGTTCTAGGGGTTATGTTAGCAGGTATGAGGTATGAACATGAAAAACCGTGTCTTACAGCGAGTGATACGTTCTTAAAGCCTGTGGATTCGCGAATATCATAGTAATTCTATGCAACATCTCAGGTAAGAGGATCATTGAACATATCCGCGAACTCGAAACTTACGGGAATCTGATATGCGAAAAACAAATAGGTAAGCAAGATCCGAAAATATTATTGATAGGTAGACCTACGTTAATGCCGGCAGGTATACCTGACACAACATCTGTCAATAGGCGTTCTGATTTACAGTAATGCTCCACTTACCTCCAGTAGCAAACGTTAAAACTTCCAAGGCGGTGAAGTCGGGCTTCTTGAAGACGTCGACCTCAAACTCAGGACCCCAGGGAAGAACTTTAATCAACTCCGGCGCGTCATTGACCAAGGTCTCATACTTTGCACTGAGCTGCTTGTCAACAATAGCAGTGAAGCCTTCCCATTCTGCACGTCCACCGTATGGATCGACGTAAGTCTCGATGAAGCCGATGTAACTCTCAACAACAGGTCCGATGTCCTTCACCCACTCAACTGACCCGTCCTTGTGAGCTTGGATGGAACCAGTCTCGAACCTGTGACTTGAATCAATAGGAGTCTCAAAATGGCATAGGCTGGGATCTCACGATTTGATATAGCCGTCGAGCATAGCGGACTCATGCTCATTGGCAGCATACTTCTTTGCCTATTTATCATCAGTAATGAAGACAGTGCAAGCCTTGAATAAGTTTTACCTCCTTAAGAGCGGCAGCACTCTTCTTGAGGGGCTCTGAGAAATCACCGTACTCGATGGTCAGCTTCGCCTTCCTGTCGCCCACCGGGATGGTATGGGTTGCGGCGGCCTGACTTTCCGCAGATGCAACTAACAAGGTAAAATCTTCAACGGAGTTCTTGCGAACTCTGTAGTAGACCGCGCAATTGTGTCAGCTTACATTAACGATACAATACCCAAGAAACTGACCGGGTATTCAGGACATCTACACCAATCGTCTCGGCTGCATCCTGGATTGCTTGTACCTCTTCGTCTGTGATGGGTTCTCCGAGGTAGTAGTTGGAAATGTGGCCCAAGCTTCGCTTCCCAATGAAGTTAGCTTCATCAGGTGACGTTGAGTAGATATGTTCCTTGAGCTAGAGAGAATGGTGAAGGTGAGTACACCATGGCAAGGCGGTGGGAATACCTTGTTCCATAGCTTGATGGCCTCCGACGAGTTTGCGGAGTTCTGTACAACAGCGGCGAACGCAGCCTCGGGCGCACGGGGGACAATCTTGGTAAACCCAAACGACTTGTAGTTCACCAAGTTACTCAGGACCTAGATAAGATGGGGTGAGTCTTTGCAATGTGCCATACGAATACGACGTAGTATACCTGTGTAGTGTATTGCAATACATCTTCCCACTCTTGGGGAGCGACACCCGACTTCTGCTGGAGACTTTCGAGATCCGCGAGCTTGCCATTGTCGCTGAAGGTGAGGATCAAGAGATCATATAGCTCTTGTGCGTAAGGGGTCCATTGTCCTTGAATGATGCGAGCACCGGCCCAGGAAGCTTGTCCAATGAAGTGGGCGTACTTCTTCTCTTTGGAGCTGGATCGTTCCCTTGTAAGACATGATCATCGTGTACCGACAAGGGAACTCATTTCACCTCAGCTGCTGGAACGACTTGCCCACTTCCAGACTGCATAGCGGAGACTTGCGATCCGCGAGGAAACGTTCAGCTGCGAGACTAGCCATTGTCCTGCTTCTGGTGCTGTTGGGTACTTGGGGAAACCGTGAACGGAGAGAAGGCAGTCGATATGCGTGCCCAACTCGCAGTGGCGAATGAAGACGCAATCTATAGATGCCCCCCTGGAATGCTCTCATGCCACCTGCCCTCTCCGTCTCCTGTGATCGATGTCGATTCGACCGTGTATCGAGACGTTCTAGGAGTCACCTTGCCGAGTTTGGTAGGCGTCGTGGTTTGCGTGGAAATCTTTGAATAATATTCAACCCAGCAAAGCTTGACTATGTGTCAACTGTGGAGGAACTTGCATAGATAATACTCTGGTTACTGGAGCCATTGACAGGGCAGAGGAAAGGATATTGAAAGATTATAGAGTACAATTGGCATAGTATGACATGGTGCAGCTATATAATCATGAACTCCCCTCTTTCTCCTTGATGGAATTCCTCACTCGAACGTATTTGTTCCAAAGTGCATTCCACTCAGCCTCCAGTGTCCCCTCCCCGGGTTGCCCTATCCCTCCTGCTCGATCCCCCGACACCCCCGCCCAACCCAGCGCACGCTCATAATACTCCAACGCTCTTTGCTTCGCGTCCGGTGCACTCGATGTTTCCGCCAAGATACCCATGAGCGTCCACGCCTCAGCAGCGGAGCGGCGAGAGTCTCGGAGCAGACTTCTCGCCGGCTTCCTCAAGGTATTCGACTTGTCGTACGCAGGGAGAAGCGGAGTTTCAGAGTCAGGTGGGTGGGGGATCTTGGATTGAGGTGCATCGGGATGTGTTAGGGGCCGACCAGTGAGTGTGAATGCGACTCTTTCTGATGATTCAGCTGCCCGCGTAAGCCATTCAATCGAGGAGGTTGGCTTCTTCCTCAATGCGTACAGCACTTCAGCCAAATGTATCGATAGTAGCGAGGAGCGGTGGAGGATGTAAAGGGCATGCAGTGCTTGCGGAGGTGTGACAACATCCAATGACTCTGGCTGTCGGACGGATCTGATCAAGTTGAGAGACTCCTCCTCTACCTTCTGAGCCTGACGCAACTGTCCAGACGTAGCGTGGTATGCAGACAGGGAGACAAGAGTGGACAACAATGTGCGCTGAGCGAGAGGTGATGAAGGCATTGCTTGAGGCACTGGGGGTGGAATTTCGATGGGCACTCGAGCATCCTTATCTTGCGTCAGCTGAATTGCTCGTGCCCACCATGCCAAAGCCTCCTCATTGTCACCCAGACGTCGGTTGAGGTCGCCAATTTTCAGAGCAGTCCGCGCAGCGTCGATACCCTTCCCCGGTAGCATAGACCATACACGCTCGAATTCTGAGCGTGCTTCGAACAGTGCTTCTCGCGTACCCATGTGTTCCATAACACTAGCGTGTCGCTGTAGCAGCTCACGAACGGTTTCTGGGCGTAGCTTTCCAGAGGGTTCTCTTTTGAGGGCAATTTGGATCGCAATATTGAGGAAGTCTTGGGCGAACTCCAAACGGGCCTCAACTACGCTCAACCCTCCCGTACTTCCTTTACTGCTGTATGCGCTGGAGCCTATCACACTCCCGCTTGACCCAATACCCCATTCCTGCGCAGCCCACGCACTTCGCACCGCATGTCTACCCTTGAAGCCCAACCCCGGGTCGGTGCCCCCTGATGGACCTCCCGTCCATCTTTCTGCTTCGAGGTCCCACTCCCACTTGTGCACCTCTGGGTCATTATCAGGGATGAGTTCCTTCTTCTCCACCCACATATGTGCACTCTCCAAGGCAGTCCATGTAGTGACACCGACGACAGCCAGTCCAACTGCGGTATACTTTATGAACTGTTTAAAGTAATTTATCGCGACGGCAGAGTTTTGTGCGAACTGCTCTCCAATGAAGGAGACATTCTGTGTCGAGTTGTCGGGTTTAACGGGTGGTTTCGGTCCACTCGAGAGGCACCTGCGTGGCAATCGGCATGGTCGTAGGCTGCGCTGGGCGATTCGGGATAGCGATGTTGTCTTGAGCATTGACAACCAGGATGCTCAGCAGCTGGATCGGAATGAAAGTGAGAAGCGCCCATAACGCGGTTCCGGAGAAATGGAGCGTCAGCATGGCCCGATCTGATCTCGGGCTTCTTGCTCTTCAACTATTACCAGCACTGTCCACTCTGATTCTCTGAAGCTGCAGGTGCTGTGGACGACCTCATATCCCGACATTTACTTGTATCCTCTGTATACTATCGTAATCTTCTAATAATAACTCAATCATGAAGTTCCACATTGATGACCTACCTGTGAGTTACCAGCTGCCCCTCTACTAAACATAGCTCTCATTGTTTGCTCAGATTATTTTCCCTTACGACCGAATCTACCCAGGTCTGTTCTTGAAGTTTGAAGTAGCAATGATATTGACTTGAGGAACTAGAGCAATATGCCTACATGTGCGACCTGAAGAGGACTCTTGATGCCACAGTGAGCACCTTTGGCTTATGCTTTGCCGGAATGCTCACCTGAATCGCTGTTGTAGGGCCACTGTGTGCTGGAGATGCCTTCAGGCACAGGAAAGACTGTGTCTCTGCTATCACTCATTGTCTCATACCAGCAGGTATGCATGGAGAGCACCAGAGTTTCAGTCGTACTCACCGTGCCCTTCTAGTTCTACCCGACGAAGCGGAAGCTCATATATTGCTCTCGTACGGTCCCAGAGATTGAGAAGGCTCTGGCGGAGTTGAAGCGACTGATGGAATACCGTATCTCTTGTGCCGAAACTGACGAAGAGAAGGAGAAAGAACGCAATTTCTCTGGCCTCGGATTGACAAGTCGAAAGAACCTGTGCATAAATCCCGAGGTACGTAAGCTATTTACTTAAAGAACTTGCATAAACATCCATTGGTCTCATAGGTGTCTAAAGAGAAGAAAGGCGTGGTGGTAGATGCTAAATGTAGAGATCTCACCAATTCAGCTGTTTGTGAACAGGGAAGAAAGGAACCTGGCTCAGTGGAGTTATGCGACTGGCACGAGGTCCGTGCTCCCGCAAGTACATTCACCGGAAGGCAACTCATAGCTTCCTCTGTAGAATCTTGGGAAGCGGGAACCCGGACACCTCATACCTCCAGGAATATACACTCTGGCTGATGTCCTACAATATGGACGAGATCATACAGTCTGTCCTTATTTCTTGGTTCGGCGAATGGTGAGTATACATTGAGGATTTCTAGCGGCGGTAATGCTGAGTAGCTTCGGAAGATGCCGTTCATGGATATAATTATCTATTCCTTCCACTATCTGCTTGACCCCAAGGTCGCCGATCAGGTCTCAAAAGAAATATCAAAGGATGCAATTGTCGTCTTTGATGAGGCTCATAACATCGGTAGGTTAACTCAACGATGCCGATGCAGTCAAGCTGACCCAGGTCAAAGACAACGTCTGTATTGAATCACTCAGTATTGATCTTACACGGCCTATGCTGGATTCTGCCGCACGTAGCGTCACCCGGTTAGGTGAAAGAATCGAAGAGTAAGTGGGGCAGCTGCCATGCGCATCTCTCTGCTTCTGATAGCGGTTTTGCCCCGCAGAATCAAGAAGACTGATGCGTCCAAACTTCAAGACGAGTATGCCAAACTTGTAGAGGGCCTACAGGAAGCTGCCGACAACGAAGACGCCTTCATGTCCAATCCAGGTGCGCTTCTGATACTCCTTGAACTCCATACCAGATGCATTGAACAGTGGCCTTAGTGCTCCCGGATGACTTGCTCAAGGAAGCTATTCCTGGCAATATACGGAAGGCCGAGCACTTTATCGCGTTCCTGAAGCGCTTTGTCGAATACCTGAAGGTGCGTTCGGCATCGCCATCATCGAGGGAAAATTCTCATCTGGCCGCAGACTCGGATGCGCGTATTGCATGTCGTTGCAGAGACGCCGCTATCCTTCCTGCAGCATTTGAAAGATATCACCTATATCGAGCGACGGCCGTTACGGTATGTTTCGTCCCCCCGCACACTCCTCGCTGCTGTTTCTAACCTGCCAACAAGGTTCTGTGCTGAACGGCTGCAGTCGCTTGTTCGCACCCTGGATCTGAGGCGATTGGATGAGTTCTCGGCGTTGCAAAAAGTCGCCACCTTCGCCACCCTGGTATCCACGTATGAACGAGGTATGTCAATGATTTCTTACCAAATAACGAGGGTGTTGACTGTCCACAGGTTTCCTGCTCATTTTGGAACCGTATGAAACGGATAATGCGACTGTTCCCAACCCGATATTTCACTTCACGTAGGTGTCATTCTTATTAGTTAGCATATGTCATTTCACGGCCCTGCTCAGATGCCTGGATCCTTCCATCGCTATCAAGCCTGTCTTTGAGCGATTCAGTTCAGTCGTCATCACTTCTGGAACGATCTCGCCGCTGGATATGTATCCAAAAATGCTTCAATTCACCCCAGTGGTACAAGAGAGTTATTCCATGACACTCACACGTAATTCATTCCTGCCACTAGTACGTACATTGCGCATGTTGTGTGCTCCCTGCTGACCGCGTCGCACAGGTCATTACTCGAGGTAGCGATCAGGTGGCAATAAGCTCTCGTTTCGAAGTAAGAAACGACCCAGCGGTAGTACGAAACTTCGGAAGTATTCTCATCGAATACAGCAAGATTGTCCCTGATGGCATTGTGGCGTTCTTTCCGAGTTATCTGTACATGGAATCGATTGTGGCCGCTTGGAACGATATGGTAGGTCTCCATAGTCACCATCCGGTGTGAATTATTCGTCATCTCACCTATGTGAATAGGGCATATTGAATGAAGTGTGGAAGCACAAGCTGATATTTGTGGAGACACCGGACGCCAACGAGACTAGCATTGCTCTAGAAAACTACCGCAGGGCGCGTTACTTCCCCTCCATCTGTTACTGACTTGCATGCCGACGGCTGTACTAAATCAAAATCCTTTTATAGGCATGTGATAATGGCCGAGGTGCTGTCCTTCTTTCTGTGGCGCGTGGCAAAGTCTCCGAGGGAATTGATTTCGATCACAACTATGGGCGAGCTGTCATTATGTTCGGGTATGCGCAACCATTGCCTCTTGTCGGAATTGAGCCATCTGACTATCGATGGCATTGTTTTCAGAGTACCTTATCAATATACGGAGAGCCGAATTCTGAAGGCCAGGTTAGAGTACCTGCGAGATGCGTATCGGATACGCGAATCAGAATTCCTTGGTTTCGACGCCATGCGCAACGCTGCGCAATGTGTCGGTCGTGTACTACGCGGGAAAACCGACTGGGGACTCATGGTGTTTGCTGACAAGGTGCCGTAACCCGGTGATGCCCTTTCGCTCATAGAGGACTGATTAGTCTTGTGCTTCCTCCATCAGCGGTATGCACGTGCGGACAAACGAGCGAAGTTGCCACGATGGATAAACCAATACATCACAGAAACGGCATCGAACCTTTCCACGGACATGGCTATCACGCTTTCGAAGCTGTTCATGAGAACCATTTCACAGAACCCAAATGAAAATCAGACGGGAGTGTCTCTGTGGACAATTGAAGATATCGAGAAGGCACAAGCACAGCAAAGGGCGCAGCAGGCAGAGGAAGCTACACGACAGGAGGACGAGCCAATGGACGAGGACGAGGATGAGGACTACGACGATGTAGGACTGGCAGATGAGGTACTTGCGCAGGTTGACTTGGATATAAATATGTAGGACTGTGTACACATGGTATTCTACGGACGGAAATAACGGGACGTGATGTGTCGGGACGGGGTCGGCTACCTTGCACAGCGAGGGCAGTTGGCGGCGACCTACAAGATGGATTTAGCGATGCTGTCACGACGAGAGAATGCGGCGCTGTACCTCGTACGTTATGATGCGTTCTGGCTGGCTAAGGGCGCGGAGTCAGCACACGACAGTCTGAGGGCGAGAGGACACGGACGTGTAATATCTTGGGCAATCGCATCGAGCTTTATTCGACCCGGGTGAACCGCAGTTTGCAGGATGGCTCTTGCTCAGGAAGCAGAGGGGGGATCCACAGTCGATCGTGGTATCACCCGTGAAGGTTAGATGGCCGCAGGCTGTTGCCTTGTAAAATCTCAATTGTCTATGGCACATCTGCGTGGAAAGATGGACGAGTGGGCGACCGCCGGGTGAAACAAGATCGAGAGTGGGTGTCAGATGGACATTGAAGGTGCATAGTGAGGCACTCACCACTGGCGCTCTTTCCGTCGGCGGAGGTAGGAGATGGTGCTCTGGCTGAGGAACTTGATCGAGGAGTGCGTGAGGCTGCTTTAAGCTTGATAGGATGGCACAGTGATGGCTCGCGTCTGCCTCTGCGTCCTTGACTCGTTCTGTCTCCGGCGCAGACGACGGCTGTCAGCGCGCGGCAATGGTCCCAGAGGAGTTTCGCCCTCGAGCCCCCTTCGCGAGATGCTTTTTGAGACGGGCTGGACGCTCGTAACAGGGTCGGTCCGGTCAGTCTGCTGCAGCAAGCCTTCGAGAAAATAGCTCGTCGTGACGAACAGTATTAGGGTCTGCTCAAGGCAGCAATAACGGCATGCGGCTTCTCAATTGACTTGCCTGACAGTCTACTGATTGCACGGGCAAAACGAGGTCTCCTTCCGTTCTTCGGCCCTCAAACGCCTCGTCAAGGGCACCAGGGGTCCTGCTCCGTCTGCAAACCCCCATGCGCACAGCAAGGTCCACAATACCTGGGCGGGGGGGTCCGCGGTCATGCCGCTCTGAGCTAGGTTTAGCTGGGGCCATGCAGTGTGATCTTCGATTCTGCATTCTTCCCGTCTCATCTGATCCAAACGTATCAGATTTTTAGCATTTGCATTCCCCGCTGAACGCCCACATACCTTAAAACCAACTGCTCACCTTGTCTTTTATTCACCAGCCGTACGCTGCACAGCTGCACGCTGGTCAAATTCCAGTCAAATTCCGCCCAGTGCGTAGGTTCCTGCCATCAATCCAGCCATGCAATAACAACTGCTTGGTGGTTGATGTGTGTCCATAGCAAATATGGCCGGAGCGCTCTTCGAGCTGACTGACATGCCAATCTGCCTTACACCGCTTGCCGGCATCTGGAGGGGCCTGCAGGTTGCTGGCGGCCCTTTCTGCACCTTAGGAACATGCGTATCCCCAGAATGTGGCTCAGGATTTTCACCACAGGAGAAACTAGCAAATCTCCACATGGACTAACCCGTTGAGGTATTATTCCGAGTCGTATGAACAAATCTACGCTCCTGGTTCTCATCGCACGTCAGCTACTTAGCCATAAGTAGCTCTTCTAGAACAAGGCACGCTTGCTCAATTCACGCTCTATCTCCTGGGAGGGGGGGACAATCGGATTCGGCCGTCTCAACCTCAAGCCCAAGGCCTCAAAGCTTACAAATTCTCACTCGTCCCATGGCCATCGATCCCCCATAAACTTCCCATCCCCGTGCTAGTATGTGTCTCAAGGCCTTCCCGGCCACGGACTCAAGCCGACTCAGCGCAACTTTATGAAGGCCCAAGTGTACAAAAAATATTTTGCCCACATACATACGTAGTGCATCACACATACAGGAAGTACGTGATATATATGGGGTGAAAACTGAAAAGTCGCTAGAAAGGTCAAATTCTTGGTGATTTAGCAGATTAATGGGCGAATGAAGTTAATTGCGCACTGATTGACCCCACAATCACCCTGACTCTGCTAAGTGGGTCTCGATACATATCATGTCTGGTTCTAGGATCCCGTCGCTTGAGGTCATCATCTGAATGTTTCTACCTAGGATAGATGGTCACTGTGCTTGGCCGCAATAAAAGCATGGCAGTTTAAATGTTCTTCGTTCGCCGTCTCTTCAGAGCGTAATTGCGTATGAAGCTTGCGCAAGTCCTCATATAGTACATACACGACCATGGAATCGGTCGGGACTTAGAGAATTTCACTCGAGGCACAGGCGCTTGGGCAGGAAATGCTTACTGGTCTACTCTGAGTCATCGAGCGCTTGTGGTAAGCGGTCGCGGTCGCGTCGCACTCTGCCAGCAAGCGTCCGCCGCCTCTTTCTTCCTTCCTCTATCCTCTTCCTTCCCCCTCGCGCTTTGCCGTTCACTGTTCCCCCCTCTTACACCCTCCCCCTCCCCCCTTCTTTCTCTGTACTCAGTCCCTTCACGAGTACCGTGTTCGTTGCAGCCCCTCACATCATTCGGAGCCCTTGCCTTTCGACCCAGCTCGCTGTGGACAAGACATTGACGTGTCCTGCTGGCAAGCTCTCAAGGAACTGAAGCTGTAGTGTCACTAACGGCGCGTATCCTCTCCGGGCACTCAGGCCCTCGTAGCATGAGTGGGGGCTCAAGAGTTTGTGGTATGTGCTTACTACAATTGCCCCCCTGCTTGAGCTGATCAGTTTGGTAGGACTACTATACCATGAAGCTACTGCTACAGGCAGAACCCTGGTATAGTACATTATCTCATTTCTATCACTCGATAACGTATGTAGAGTATCATCCTGTAAATATGTGTCGCAAATACATGTATGTGTCGCTAAATAACTAGTGTGTGTGTGTATGTCAGACTCTCCTGCATATGTGTGTATGCTCTTCTTCCTGTATGTGTGTGAGATTATCTCATGTATGTATAAGCTCTTTCTGGTATGTATGTCTCGCGATATTTTATATGTATCGCTCACCCTGCTCCAGTTTAAGTGATCACAGTACCCTGATACACATCGAATGGTAATGTGTATCAGGCGAAAATGTATATGTATCAGGCAAATCCATATGTATTAGGTAGAAATAATATTTGTACAAACGGAACTTCATACAACTTCGCATCGTTGCAATGTCAAATCGGACGTCTTCACCCCGGTTGCTGTGGAAAGATACCGAGCGGTTTGCTTCTGACAACCGTCTAATTTATGTCATTGCCGTGCCCTCACTTTCTACCGCTCTCTTGCGAACTGACAGGTCGGTTCGTCATTACTGACTCTTGATAAGTTGCCTTGGTACCTGCGTTCGCGAATGACCTATAGGTCGGTCGCCCCGCCCTCGTAACAGTGAGCGGCCAACTAGCATCGTGTTCTGCACCTGCTGTCTTGACGCTCGCCTTCACAGCGATCTGTCCGGAGCTTTGATATACGGGGACTGCCCCAGCCACTCGTGACCCTCGATCCAAGAATGCTTCCCGGCCCTTTGCTCCGCCAAAGCGTTGTGGATGTCTTCATCAAGTTCTCAGAAACCCTGGTGGCACAACCTCACGGTCAGGTCTGGCGTGCTTCTTTCCCAACTGAGAATATCTACCACATGAGGTAGGCCAAGGAGTCAGCTACTAGACAGGAAGTGGAAGCACAGTGAGACCGATGTGCCCGCGCTAGGTGCCCAAGTCGCAAGCAAGTAGGAGTATACACGACCGCTAACATATGCAGCCTGGTCGATGAATGGCCACCACGGTAACCCCAGCAAAGCTGAGGATAGTAATACTGAATTACTAGTAGCTCAGGCATTTTTCTACCCCTTAATCCCAATTACTTCCTCCCACTGAAAATGTCCGTTCATCTTGGTCGTGTCTAACACCCTCGTGATCGATGTCTGCAGTATGGAGACCTTTGCGTAGAGTTGCGGTATTGATATTACGAAAGATTCTACGGTGGTATGCAACGGCGAGGATTCTACATCAAGTGACAAACCAAAGCACGACTATCCGACGCCAACGCTATGATTTAGGTTTCGTCTCCTTCTCTGACTGCTCACCGTCCATCTTCTTAATGTCGTCCTTGATAACATCGTTGATGTTGCGTATTGGTTCTCCCTTGATCACCTTCTTGACCTCCTCTACATCAAGAGTTTCGTGCTCCACAAGGGCGTTTGCTAACTACAAACGTCAAGACTAATGAGTAAATCGGCACCTAGAACGTCTCCGACGGCAAGAAAGCATTGAATAACTCTGATGGACGTACCCGGTGCAGCTCTTCCTGCTTGGACTTCAAAAGATCAGTTACCCGTGTCTCACCCGCTATCAGCAAACTGTTGACACGAGTTAGCGCCGTGTGCATGGGAATAGAACCAAAGGTAAGGACGCATATGTCGATAAGGAGCACCAGGTAACAGGGGAGTTACCACATGCATGCGGTAAGCAGGTGTATGGACACCGACGTACCTGCGAACTTCATTCTCAATTTCATCTTGCTTCATTGGGCTTATGGAATCCTCTCGTTCGTTGAAGTACACAGGTCCGATCTTCGATGAATAACCCCAGCTCTAGTGCGGGAGATGATAGAGCGTATCGGATTAACCATGGGAGGGGAGACAATTGGTATTTAGTTGGTGCCGAATAAAACCACCTGATACTACTCACCTTGACCATTGCCCTCGCAGTCCGTGTGGCGTGTTTGATGTCAGAAGATGCACCACTGGTTACGTTCTCGGGCCCGTAGACTGCAATTTGATTAGCATGAATCTCAGATCAAAGGTGTCCCGTACGTACTCAATTCCTCGGCGACACGCCCGCCCATGCATACGTCGATTTCTGCCAAGTACTCCTTGAGAGAGACAGAGTATCGGTCATCTTGGGGAAGTTGACTGGTCTATGGAATGTGATTAGCTATCGACGGGGAAGCTTAGTTGATAGATGTCATACAATGCCTAATGCATGGCCTCGAGGCACGCATGTCACCTTGTGCAATGGCATAGCTCCGTCAGTGTATAGAGCGACCAAAGCATGCCCGCCCTATCAAAGTAACCAGCGTCAGTTCACATATCCTAGCGTCGCGTAAGCCGCACTCTGACCTCATGATAAGCGGTCATCTTTTTAACCTCGTCACTTATGAACGAACTTCGCCTTTCAGCACCCATGACAATCCGATCCTAACGGCAATGAGGTGAGCACTGAGGGCCGATCCAGTCGTATTCGATCACTATCACCTACCTTTGCCCATTCGAAGTGCTTCAGGGTGACTGCATTAGCACGCTCACGCGCCGCTTGGACGGCTGCCTGGCTACATGGTTCAGTCGTCAGTGTCAGTGTCTTCAATACTATAATTCACTGTCTCAGGGCACATACTTCACCATATTTTGCAGATCTGCGCCAGAGAAGCCGGGTGTACCTCTTGCAAGGATCGTAGGGTCAACCTCTGTTCAACAGCACCACGAACGCCAGGAGATTATCAGAAATACGTCAATACAAAGATGGAGCTGAGTGTTCTACCTGGCGCGGTCTTCACGTTCTTCATGTGATGTTTCAATATTTGCACTCTGCCTCTGACATCAGGCAGCGGAACAGCAATATGCCTATCAAACCGCCCCGGACGGACCAAAGCACTGAAACAAAGATATCTGTCCAGCAGTCGCTCAGAAATGCGGATAAAAATAACACTCACGGGTCCAATGAATCGGGGAAGTTAGTCGCTGCAATGACAATAATGCCTTCAGTTTCCAAGAACCCGTCCATTTCCACCAACAGTTGATTCAGGGTTTGTTTCATGTAGTGTTGATCACGATTGGTACGTTTGCCACCTATCGCGTCAAGTTCATCTATGAAAATGATAGCTGGCTGCTTTTTACGTGCGGTTTCGAATAGGTCCCGTACACGTTTAGCACCAACGCCGACGAACATCTCATCGAATTCAGACCTGTCAAACAGTCAGGGAAGGTCAATGATAGACGGCAAGGATGCAATGAGGTCTGAACACACCCTGAGGCGAAGAGGAACGGAACGCCGGCCTCTCCAGCAACAGCACGAGCCAACATCGTCTTACCAGTTCCAGGGGGACCAGTGAGGAGGATACCCTTGGGCAGTTTGCCGCCTAGAGTAGCAAACGAGGTTGGATCCTTCAGGAACTCGACAACTTCTTGCAACTCCTATTACAAAACGCAGTCAGGTAGGCAGACTTTCAGGGTCAACTCAAAAACCAACCTCTTTGGCTTCGTCCACTCCATGCACGTCGCTAAATCGGTAAGTTTTGCCTTCCGAAGGTTCGAATTCTGCTTGGCGAGGTCCCGCTTTCATCAGGCCGGAGTTCTCAAGCAATACAGCAAGGAGAACCAGAACGACTGATAACCCAATGAGCGCAAATTATACGTTTGTACTATCGTGATAGCTTACAGAAAGCCCCCAAAGCGGTCAACACAAAGAACCTGATTAAGCCCGGCCATAGGGAACTTCTCGCTGCGATGAGACAAATATGGAAGAAGGTTAGTATCATAGAGAATACCTATAATGGTTCGTTGGACTAGGAAGTATGACATACATTCTTGGATTGTAACGACGATGGGCTGCTCGGGGGTGCCAGCGCCGGACTTTAAAGCAGCTGCGAAGTTAGTTATATTGTTACCGAGAGATTGCTGAGGGCCTGACGAAAGGGGGGTGGAACCAGACAAAACTGCATCTGCTACCTGCTGACTGGACGACTTGACAGATGTCGAAGTTGTAGTTGACGGAGCCGAAGGCGTTGGTACAGAGACGTTACTTCCAGAAGATGTCACATCGGGTGAATTCGACTCGGTACCAGTACTAGAGGCATTGGTGCTTGAGGATCCAGTCGAAGCAGCCAACAAAGCATCACGCCGTCGGACAGCTGAAGGTACAGATGCTTCCAGTCCGTTCTTCGAAAGTGCGGTCAAATAAAGCTTGAATGCTTCGTCTGAGCGAAGGAGAGGATTTTCAGGGTCCTTGAGGAAGATGTTTGTAGAGTATTTGGGAGGAACGAAGGGGCACTCACGAATTCGCACATTCGCTCCCACCGCGCTATGACCACGTCATACCCAGCTTTCACCCTAGTATTCAAGAGGGCTTCAAATAGCGCAATTTGCTTTTGTACATCTTGGGGATGTGCATTTGCGTCCGCCTCTAAAGTAGCAATGCTAGCTACTACGGCTGGAGATGGTGTCGGTACTACCTTCCTAGGACCAAATATTGATGACAGAGATATTAGCCGGGAAGGTGTAAGTATAGATGGGTGTTGTGGTTTCGGTGAGACATGTAGTGAGAGGCGGAGAAGAGGTGAAGTCGACTTGGATAGAGAACGGAAATGTACGAGTGGCTGTAGCGTTCTAGGGCTGCCTCGCGCATGGGTGCGCAATGCACCAAAGAGCTAAATCACACAGTCAATAATCATGGAACACATGACAAACTGGATACATACGAGGGAAGTACTGTTCATGAGCAACGGGGTTGCATGAGGTTTGCAGGAGAGAAGTGACTTGATCACACCGACGCGAATGTGGCAGTCGAGTACGGTAAGCGGCACGTGCCCCATCTTTGCCAGAGCGTCGTCAGCGCTCCGGCTCGTCCAACTTCCTCACGTATATGCAATTCGAATTCGAATTTATGTTGCAGAATTTCATGGGAACCAAGGGCTGCATAGCAGTGCTATCCTACTTTATTGAAGTTCGATGACTTTAGAATGTAGAATTGCATCCTCGGAGCACAACTCATTATGTAACTGGGTAACAAGGTGAGTTTCTTTTCAAAAAACGGTCACGATGATCGTCTGCAGGTTGGTCGATTAATCCAACGGAGATGCACAATATGTGCGCGTATAAAAACATTGTGGATCTGCTGCTTAATGCCACAATTACCGTGGTCAACGAGAAGCCGCGGGTTTTCTCTAGCGGAACTCAAACCTACTGCGAACCGCATCAAACCTCCACTCGCATCGGGATCATTTGGAGTACTAGTGTGACGTCGTTCAATAGCAGCTCAGTACCAACGCACTAAACGCCTTAGCTGTGAACCATCTTTCTCTAGACGACCACTTTGCATGACCATGACGACTGCGAAAGGTGATCTAACTAAGCTGACGCCTTCCAAAGAGCTGAATGACGATCAGCGCAAGGCCATTTTCCTGCATTTCATGCGCCGCCTCGCGGCGTTTCGAAATTCCGTAGAACGATATGCACAAACCGAAGCAGACCTAGTTTCCTCCTATGATGCCGAGGCTGCAGCCAAGATGTTGGCGGGTTTCACGAAAGTGATCCAGCATTGGTCTCAGGATCTACTTCAACATGCCTGGAACGTATGTCAAGAGCCTGGTGGTGGTGCGTCCATTCAGGCCCTGCGAGATCCACATTAGTAACCGCTATTTAGGGAGGTGTCCAAAGCTTACTCCTTTGTCCGATACATCTACTGCTGATCTACCTCCCCTACCCCAGTCAGACAATGTCGCCAGAGTGTTGCGAACCATTCTCTTTCTACACGTTACTACCACCAAGGGATATAGTGCGCACACGCGTGCATTCCTACATTCATTTGGCGATGTAGATGAGGAGATAGTTGCGGAAACGCTGAAGAACCCAGACGACGCCGTTGCTGAAGCAGAACGTAAGACCCAGGAGGCCAAGGAGGAGCAAGCCGCGAGCAGCAGGACACTTCGTCGCGTAGGCATGGGCCTTGGCGCAGTCGCTGGCGGTGTACTCATCGGCGTTACTGGTGGACTAGCTGCGCCCTTAGTAGGGGCCGGTGTCTCCACCGTCTTGGGATGGTTAGGCGTGGGGGGCACAGCAGCTGGTTTACTCGCAAGCGGTTTGGCCAGTTCTTCGATTGTGTGCGGAGCCCTATTCGGAGTGTACGGTTCTAAGAAATCAGCTGAACTGGTCGAGAGGTATACCCGAGAAGTACGGGACCTAAGTATCTTGCCAGTTAATCCGCCGAAGGACACTCTTGCCGTCCGGCTGTGCGTCAGCGGTTGGCTGGAGTCCGAAGGAGATGTCACGGCTCCTTGGACAATATTCGGGGAGGATGATACCTTTGCGCTGAAATGGGTATGAAAGCTTGCGCTAACGATTAGAATGCTCCGCTGATAGCTTGATTTCACAGGACGTTGATGCACTTATATCCCTATCCAACGCGCTTCTTGCGCTTGTTAAATCGCAAGCCATGAAATATGTCAAGGCGGAGGTTATTAAGAGAACCGTGTTTGCCAGCCTGTTTGCGGCACTGTCCCCAACTGCATGGCTCAAAATTGGCCAAATCATTGGTAAGCCTTGTCGCAATGAGGTGGGGTATACACGTTCACCTCCTCCACAGATAATCCATGGATGCATGCAAGGTCTCTGGCAACGAAAGCGGGCAAAGTATTGGGAATACTGCTTGCGCAACAAGTACTGGGAAATCGCCCCGTCACTCTCGTTGGCTACTCCCTCGGGTCGACGGTGATATTCGAAGCTCTTCAGTACCTAGCGTCTCTGCCACCAGAGCAAACTGCCCACCTAATCCAAGACGTGTATCTATTTGGATCCCCCGTTCCAATCGACGAACATGCCTGGGCAGCCGCCAGGCGAGTCACCGGCGGCCGGCTTGTAAATGGCTACGGAAAGAACGATTACGTCCTCGCCGTTCTCAGTAGGGTATCGGATGCCAGCTGGAGCATTGCGGGTTTGGGCCCTGTAGAAGTCCAGGGCGTGGAGAATATACAGTGTGATGACGTGGACGGTCATCTGAAATGGAGGGGAATGATAGGGAAGAGCCTGGACACTTGCCATGCACCTGGACTTGTCACATCAGAGGTCAACTTACAGGTGGAGACGAAGGCGAAGAAGATTGCGCAGGTTATGGATATCAGTTCCGACGATATCAGTAGTGTCATAGAGGATGGACCCGGTGCGTGAGGTTGTCGATTTACCCCTACTTCAAGTATACAATACACCAGAATATGTACAGGAATGATGCGCAAGGTAGCAAGCCTCTTTCCCAATCATCAGATCAAGGTGCATGGCTCGACACAAGTGGAAGAACGGTAGTAAGATGTGTGGGTCAAAGTTTAATTGGAATTTATGACCGTGAGTAGGAGACGAAGGAAGAGCGTATGATCAACATATCACTGGACAAAAAGCTCACTGCAAGACGCATCCACCTCCTCCCCGGGGACGGCTGTTGAGCTCTTTTTTGAGGTTATTAATCTCCTGCTGCATCTCGGCTCGTCTTTCAGCGGACATCTTCCGAAATTCACCTTGGAGCTCATCCAGGCGCTGCTGTCCACTCTCCCTAGCCATTCTCTCCGCCTCGAGGCTTTGCTTGATGATATTCATGTCGTTCTCTGCTTGTCGCCTAGCCTCAGCATACTCGCTAGCTAGGCATTCGCGGTCACGCTCCGCTTTCGCAGTAGCCTCCTCCAACTGTTTCCGATAGGCTTCCAGCTCCGCCTTGGTCTGCATATCCTTTGCATCAAGCGCTTCTTGCATCTCCACTCGAATCTGGTCCATTTCTTCCTTATGCTTCCTGATCACCCGAGCGAGCTCCTCGTTGACCGCTTCTCCTGCCGCAGTTTCTTCGATGCCCTTGCCCTCCTCCACAAGTTCCTTCTGGATGCGCAACGGACGGGGATGGTTACGCAAAATTGCGCGGAGGATGTCGTTGGCGGATTCAAGAGTATTATAGTGGCGAACCATTTGAGCGCCGTTGTCGAGTACGGGCTTGAAGAGAAGCATATTTGAGGCGAGTTCTAACTCGCGTTCTTCACCCTTGGCTGGCTCAACGTGGGCCCACATAGTGGTGACTAGGAGGACGTTCTTCAAAGTCTCGTCGCCACATAGTTTGCGGAACATATTGAGATTACGACGAGATGTGCCGCCCATGCGGACGTCTGAGATGCGGTATAAATACAGGATACCGCTCAGCTTGAACCCTTGTTCGTACCTGTGAACAGATAGTATACTTTAGGGCTGTGAGAAATATGATAGAATATACTTAACTCACGAGGTTTGCAGTGACGACGCAATTCTCTTGAGGATGTCCGTGTCAGATACAGTGGTGTCGTCGAATCCAGGCGTATCAATGAGGACGATGCGGCGACCGTCCAACATGAACTCCTGGGAGTACGAAACCACCGACGTACACGACTGTAGGCCAGATCCGACTTCCATGTCTCCACCACTGGCAAGATTGATGAACTAATACGGCGATTGTAAGGAGACAGAGGACAAGGACACAGCCGAGACGTACGGTGGACTTGCCGGAGCCCGTAGCACCCATAACTCTGAGAAGGGATGAAGTGTCATTCAATATATAACGTTCCTGTTGCATAGACATACCCAATGATGATGAGGGGTTGATCTGCCGTGGACTGCATCGCAGGGTTTGGTGAGAGGAAGTAATCGCGGTGTGAGCGAAGGGAAAGGGAGACGCAATGTGAGGAATTTTGAGTGCTTGAGTTCTTTTATGCCATGTCACGGTACACATGCATATGCGCAGCGCAGCCTGGACATTGAGGATCCACTCGTACCGTACGAACAGGGGACCTGCGATGAAACTATGATAAGTGAAGACCGTTCATTCAACCTTACCTGGTCGCCTACTAGAAGACGGTCCGTCGATCTTCTCAATAGCTGACAGCAGAAAACACGATTTCAATGCTCTGATGACAGGTTCTGAACCTAATATCATATATACGATATGAAGAGGCAGCATACTCCATCTATGTACTCACCCGTTACCTTCTTAGGCTTCACCATGTCTTCCCCGAGTACATGCTTGAATCGCGCGGCGCGGAGAACAATGTATATCAGTGACTGAACCATATACAACTGGATTGACATCCGAAGTCGAAGTTGGCGAAGTCGTACGCGTGAACAAGACTATATGAATGATTATGCGTCAGTCGTTTCATCAACTTTTTGACTTGGGTATGTAGTAACCCTTAACCGCAGTGAAGGAATGAAACTTTTGCAGAATATATTGCACTAACCTCATATAACGACCCATCCAATCCTCGCGAGAGAGCGTTAAGGACGGAACTAGCGAGAACGTACATGTCTGCGCGAGAGCTTGAACATGCTCAGATGTGAAGGGTCTGATAGAAAGCATGTACTATATTGTCCGAATGGCGATAGATAGAAGTCCATAACAAGGAAGAAGAAGCAAGTGTACATCGTGCGGGATCAATTGCAACGCAGCGAAAGCATTCCTATAGGAAAGAGGTCAGGATATCACCTAGGTTCAGCCCTCCAAGTCCTCCAGAACCGCCGAGGCTCTGAATCACTTTCTGTTGGATTTTGAGCAAATGTAACAACATGTTTCAGCAAAATCGCTGCATACCTTGATATCATCGGTGGTCAACGGGCATGGGAATGTGATGCTATTGCTGATCACCGGTTTGATGGGGATAACGATGACCTTGAAGTCGAGCTACAACGGAGCGCATTTCGTCAGCGCGTGTGCAGCATAATGAGATAATGTCGCATACCGCGATCTTGTACTTGACAGTGATATCTGCGCCACTGCCTGAGCAGCGCGACAGAAGGTCAGTCATGATCTTCATGTCAGGATCAATACTGCTTGTATAGTTGATGGAGAATGGGAACTCGATGCGTGTCAATTGGTTAGAGTGGATGGTCAAATCCTTGAGGGTTCCTCCACCAATGTGTGTATTATTGATGGGGTAGATAATCTATGCGTTCCCCGGGTTATGCACAAGAACACCACTGCAATGATCAGAGACTCACATCCGCGGTTATGTCATCGAATTTCACAGAGAAGTAATTCGGGTTGTTGACACTATCAGAATCAGGCTTAATCAACCGCACACTGCAAAAGTCAACGAAGAGACATACGTGAGGTTGACCATGAGATTGATTGCAATACCATCGTCTTGAATTTGCAGCTGCACGTAGAGTGATGAACAGCTGTACCCACAGAAAACAGGCGCCACGCTTACCGTGCTTCCACTTGACGTCGGTTGAATACCATTCACTTCAACATCAGGTGGCCTGATCCACTGCGCGTACCGGAACAATGAGCCCTCGAAGTATATGCATAGCACCGGAACTGCTCACCAATGCAAGAGAGAAGATGATACTAATCAAGAAGAACAAGAAGATCATGATCGAGCAGCAGCAGAATCTCCCTATGCAGCGACCTCTGCCGCCTTTAGTCCATAGGTTCCCTTGATGCTCGTAGCGCCATCGACGCATAGCGGATGAGGTTCTACGTTGACATGTTGAATGTTAGAAATAGGTTCGCCGTGCTCGATGATACACACATACTTTGGGCCAAGCGTTTTCCTGGCCTGCACAGGATCATCCTCAAACACACTTCTATCCTGCTCTTTCGATGCTGCTACATTGGGAACATTAGGATCGTCCGAGTACCCTCCAGCATAGCCAGTGTCGTGATATCCGTAGCCACCCTGGTCGTACGGTTGGTACTGTTGGGGGTAGCTGTATGGATTGTACTCGGTATTGTCGTCATTGCCATATTGTTGTTGGGGCGGGTAATGCCCATGGTTGGCCTGTTGGCCATACCGGTCGTTATAAGCCATAGCAAAGACAACAGCAGTGGACAGCAAGAGAAAGAGAGCAGGGTAAGACTCGTAAAGGGGTTTGCGACCAGCGCGGCTGCGGAAGAAGTGGCGGCTCACACCGCCCAGGCGGACGCGGTGCAGGCCTCCGCGGGCGCTGAAACATCACGTGTACGAGACCGCCGAGTTAGCAAAATTCGACCTTGGCAACCTTTCGCCTCTCACATTGACAAGCTCGGGCAAAAATCCAGTAAATGAAAAGTTCAGGCCGTGAAGTAAGAGACTATACCATCCAGAAAAATGAAAATTGCAGTCCTAAAACTCAAATTCCTCTGATCTCTGATAATATTTGAGTACAAAGCATTCGCATTCCTGGTGGTATTATGTTCGGGGAACCTTTATTGGAAACAGTATGGCGTCACAGAATGTATATGAATAACAGTGGTAGGTGAGGGTGAGGGTGAGGAGGTATGAGTGTACTACAAGTCGTCATCTTCTTCGGGCAGAGGAACAGCTTCGGCCTAATCAATGCCGTGTCAGATATTGAAAGTGTGCAATAGGCGAGTATACTAACCTGTGCCAGCTCCTTCTGGTATTGCTCCATAAGAGCAGCGTCAACCTGAACCTCAGCGGGAGCCAAAGCGGGCGCAGCGACGAACTCGAGCGAAGGGTTACTGTTTTCTTGTGTCAGTTCCGCAGTGGATTTAGCGTGTGACCATCACTCACCCAACCAACTTCCTCGCCAGCCAAAGGAAAGGCTTCTCGAAGTTGTAGTTCGACTTGGCCGAGATTTCGAAGTACTGGATGTTCTTCTTCCTGTGGAAGGTGACTTGGCCAGTCTTGACTTTTCGCTCCTGCAAACGACGCCACATTGATCAGATCAGATGAAGCATTTTGAGGCATGAGGCGTGTACGGACCTTCACGTCAACCTTGTTACCGCAAAGCACAATGGGGATGTTCTCGCAAACACGCTCAAGATCACGGTGCCAGTTGGGAACATTCTTGTAGGTGATACGGGAGGTGACATCAAACATGATGATACCACATTGTCCCTGAATGTAGTAACCATCCCGGAGACCACCGAATTTTTCCTGGCCAGCAGTATCCCACACATTGAAGCAGATCGTGCCAAAGTTGGTGGAGAATGATAGCGGGTGCACCTCGACACCGAGGGTGGCTAGAAGTAGATGTGTCCGATTAGAACGAAAATGCGTCCTCCGGATATAACACGTCTTTGCATATGCGCGTACCAATGTACTTCTTCTCGAATTCACCAGTCAAGTGCCGCTATATCATCCGATTGAATCAGTATGCTATCAGTGGCCCAATCACACGAGAAAAGTCGAGCTCACCTTGACGAAAGTGGTCTTGCCAGTTCCACCATCACCGACTGTTCAGGAATGTATCCAAAGCGCATTCAATAAGAAAAGAGTAAGGAACACGAGACGAAGAGGGAAGTTTGCAGTATCGATGAGGAAAAAGAGCAAGTGGCGATTAGTCAAAACGCGACGCGCCTCGTCGACCGCGATGTACGCACCAAGAACAAGCTTGAATGTTGGGATCGTTTGCTGTTGTTGTTCAGCCATGACTATTTTCTACAGGAGAGAGAGAGGAAGGAAGAGGTAGAAGACAGAGAAGTGAAAGATCAGTGAACAGTGCAAAGAGCAGAAAGATGCTCTCTCGCCTAGATAGATCTATCCTGGAGATTATGTAAGCTTTGATTTACTCAGGCGTTTGCCGGTGCGTCAAAGCTCTTCACGAAGGCGGCCATATGCATGCAACGATGTGCTACAGTACCTGCTTCAATGGGCTGCTCGACACTCGACGATCATCGGTTCTGTCAATGCGACAAGTTGCAAGGTCCTAGGTCTGCTGCCGAAATAGCATAGACTGTACAGGATTTCCGTGAGGCATGGCCGGGCCACAAGTAGGCGAACCTGAACAAGCAAGTTGTGCTAGGCTATTCGAGACGGAGATGTTCCAACGCTTGTCCGACGCCGTTCGTCTTACACCTCCATCTGTCTCATATTTGAATGTGCCTCTTTTGTCTGTACCTCTCTCATATCACGTGAACGGTAGGCATCCTCTCACGTTCGGAAGCGGTCTTCTTAGCAGCCTCACGTCTTCTCACCAATCATCCGTGTTCAGACACACCTTCCAACCATAAGGAGCAATTACGATGCTCTGTATCGTCTATCTCAATGTCTGCTTGCTCAGCAGTCGAAACCTTGAGACCCGCGACTGTGAGCTTGGTAATATGGTTCCAAATTGCGTGACCTCCGGCGGCCGACAATGTTCAACGTTTATTCGTTCTCCGACATAAAGGATGCTACCCCAACGTAAAGGAAAGATCTCTACAGTCTTCTAATGTGTGGTCGACTCTGACACAGTACGGAGGTATATCCCGGCTTTTGAGAATATGTGTGGACCCACTGGACCTTCTAGATGAAGCTTGAGCTTGAGCAACTCCATGTTTCCCTCGATGTATCCCATGCTGCCGTCGGGGCCGAGGGCGGCCAATACAAACTTTTTGTAAGGGTGCATACAAATGATTGTAACCCAGCGTAGAAGCTTCCTTGACAATGTACCACTGCAACGATGATCCGGCGGCGCCGCGTCGGGGTTGTGGGAGGATCGGCAGAGACGGCACACTAATGAGCCGAATGAGCAGCGTCAGACTCCCCTCAACGGCGCACGAAAATATCCATCCGCATGGACTACAAAATGCGAGGAGCTCGAGCCCGCCGTCTCCCACCTCCCCCCTGGCCCCGACACCAAACTATAGGATTGTCCGTCCGTCCTTTCTGTGCGGTTCAGCCTGCGAGGAAGCGTTCCATACACGTGCCACAATCCCTTAGTTCCGCAAAATGGCTTCTCAGGACGTGAAACGAGAGTCTGTAACGCCCACAGTCTCGGAGGGACTTCATGGCGATGAAAAGCACCATAAACCGGGACAATCATGGAAGGAACACGAAGAGCATGTCTTGCCCAAGAACAATCTGCCCGTTGTATTCGCCGGACTGATGGCATGCACTTTCTTGGCTGCCTTGGACCAGGTTTGTGTCACGTTAGTCCTTGACGCTAGACATTTCACCTCATTTTTTGCTTGGCTGCGCGGAATGCTTTTCTAGACCATTGTTGCAACTGCTTTACCTACAATCGTTGCGAAGCTTGGTGGGGGAAAGGACTATAGTTGGGTAGGAAGGTCAGTGAGGTCGCGATTGTCTTGGGTTATGCGAAATTGAAAGTAAATCCTTCATAGCGCCTACCTACTCGCTGCAGCTAGTCTCAGTCCTCTATATGGTAAACTATCTGACTTGTTTGGTATGTATTTCCGCTTCTTTAGACAGCATTCAGCCCATTGAAAGCGTTGCAGGTCGCAAACCTATTCTATTCGCGTCTATATTCGTATTCTTGGTGAGTTACTTCAATACGACCTTGACGCATTGCCCCCTCTAATGTATGCATGTGTATCAGATTGGTTCTGCACTATGCGGCGCTGCTCAGAGCATGATCTGGCTCATTGTATGCCGTGCCGTACAAGGTATTGGCGGTGGCGGTATCATCCAGCTGGTGCAAATTACGATTTCAGATATTGTTTCGTTACAAGAGTGAGTGCTCAATGGTCCACCGTTCTTTGTACATGAAGCTAAGAGAAGTCTAGCCGGGGTAAATATGGTGGTCTTTTAGGAGCTACATGGGGTATTGCGAGGTAAGTTCCATCGTTATCTACTGGTATTTCGCGATGCTTATCTCTGGCGATACCAGTGTTGTAGGTCCTTTGCTAGGAGGTGTATTCGCCGATCATGTGTCCTGGCGGTGGTGTTTCTTCATCAATCTGTACGCGTCTTTGTTCTTTCAACGAGGGCTTGTCTAACTCAACTTTGTGTAGCCCGACAGGCGGAGTGGCATTTGCTCTTCTGTTCTTCTTCCTCAACCTCAACCCGCATCAAGGCAAAACACTCCGCCAGCATGCCGCGGAATTTGACTTTATAGGGCTGCTGCTCATTGTCATAGGCGTCGTCCTTATTCTCATTGGGTTCAACTATAGTGAGACAGACTGTAAGTTCCGAAAGAACTCAGATTTCTTGAAAGCTGAGCTAATACCATGCCTATGCAGGGTCAACACCACAGACTATTGCACCACTCGCCATCGGAGTCGCGCTCTTGCTCGTTGCGGCAGTCAACGAATTCATGACGAAACGTTCACCCATCATTCCTCCTCGACTATTCAGAGTCCGAACGACTGCATTCATCCTCATCTCGACGTTCTTCCATGCGCTCGCGTTTTTCGCCGGAGCGTACTATCTCCCGGTATATTTCCAGGTATTAGGATCGTCAGCGACGGGTGCAGGTGTAAAGTGCGTCAGCGATCTTTATACGCGACATACGTCATGGAATGTCGTTAACCTGACCAATTGACTCTTGCTAGGATGCTTCCATTCTCACTCGGAGCAGCGGGCGTTTCTGCGCTGTCTGGTCAGGTTGTGACGCGTACTGGGAAATGGAGACCTGTGATGTGGTTCGCGTGGGTTATCATCGTCCTTGGGTATGGATTGATGATCCAGCTTGACGAGCAGTCGAATACGTATGTCCCCCATCAATTATCCTCGTTTGATTCATGTACTGAGCTATCTTTAGAGCGGAGAAGGTGCTCTACCTGCTCGTCTCTGCACTCGGGATAGGATGTCTGTTCCAAGTCCCTCTGATTGGTCTGCAAGCTGCGATGCCGATTCGAGACATGGCGACGAGTACTGCTACATTTGGGTTCATCAGAACTCTCGGTGGAACCGTTGGTATCTCTGTCGGCCAAGCCATCCTCACTGGGGTATGTCCATGTCACGTCGTTCCCTTACAGCTCGACTCACATGACACCCCCCGCAGTTCCTTCGAAAGAAGGTGTCGCAGATTCCAGGTCTCAACATTGACACATCTGCAGCGGCGCTCAATCAAATGGTCCGTCAGATCAAGGACATCCCTGTGCGTCTCATTCGTATTCGTCCTGTGATTTTCGAGTCGTACTTATGAGTTCATCCCGTCATTACAGGACGCCAGGGTGCGCCAAGCACTCATGCATGCATATACGACGTCGATCGCGAAGATCTGGCTCATTAACACGCCAATCTTGGGCGTCGGACTCGTACTAGGTTTGTCATAGAGACATATTTTTGAGGCACGTTACTGACACAATGAACCTTTCTTTAACAGTTCTGTTCCTCCGGCCTTACACATTGAAACGGACTGTCATCAAGCAATCTGCCAAACAGGGTGACGTCGAGGCCGGACAGACGGAGAAGGTTGCAGCGGCTGAAGCGATGGACGCGTCGCAGCTGGGTGTAGCACCTGCACCTGGGGAAGAAGAGGAAGACATCGCGAGAGGATCGACGGAGAAGCCAGGACTTGCCGATCCCGAGGCCGGAAAAAGGGACGACGATGCCACGATAGCGGAAGGAAGGGCGAGTACACGAGCGAACAGCACGAAGGAACGACCTGATACAGGCGTTACTGCGGCCTGAAGGACGACGAAGTTTTTTTTGGAGGGGGTTTCTGCATTGGAGGATCTGACACGATGATTGCTGGGATTTATGCCATTACTCAACGACTTTGACATTTAATTAAATCATTCAGGAAGACGACTGGAATTTTGTAGTGTAGCTTTACGACCTTAGAGATTGCGCCCACAATGCAATGTTTCTTGGAGGACTCGCGGGGTAGTTCTCGGAACAGAAACTGACAGTGCAAGCGTGGCTCCGACAGGTGACTGTTTAATTATAGACCGAGTGGAGAGCGAACGAGGGAGGACGAGTGCTGGATTGGCAGGACAGGGAAGATCGTTTCCTGGAGAGCTCTCGGGCAGACATGGGGGAGCTCGCACGTGCGGGGTGCAGCATTAATATTGCGAGCCTGGCTGTGTCGAGGACCGAGGAGATAGTTACGGCGGTGAGAGGCCTCTGCTTATGGAGGGTTCAAGTACACGGCGAGAGTCCTAGCTGCTACGAAAGTACTCGCAAAATGAGAGAATACAGCGGGTGATAGCCGCGTGCACAAGAGACTCCCGCGAGGAGCCAGCACCTGCGAGTGCCTGCGCGGTTCCTGCTCCCACCCGTCCTTCCCACCCGACTCCCTCCTCAACCTGCAACCTCAGCTGCTCGTCGTCGCCCATGCCGTCCGAGCACATCACCCCCGCGCACCACGACCAGCCTCTCCCCGATCAGTCCCAGTCCCAGATCAAGCTCTGCTCCTCGTGTCACTCCCCGCTCGCCTCTGACGCCCTCCTCTTGAACGACAGCCAGGAGCCTGCTCAGGGCGACCTCGCCGCCATCATATGCTCCCAATGTAGACTACGCTTCATGGCCGTCCGCGCTGAGCCTTCGCCCAGGGACGGCTTTCTCTTTCCAGACGTCGAGAGAACACTCCTCCGACGGGCGGCTTCTCTGCAGGATGGAGGCAACGAGGCAGACGACAGAGAGCATGCCCTCCACATTGCCCTTGATGCCTCAACCCCCTCTCGTCATCCTTGTCCTGATGCGGACATGGACATTCATCTCCCTGGCCCTCTTCCCACCGTCCACAGCCGTCCAGAGTCCCTGACAGTACAGACCCACTTGCCCGGCGCCCCCGCTACCTCGCCCCGCCCCGCCCTCTCTTCGTTACCTGCCGTCTCTACCTCAGCAAGGTCTCCAGCGAGGCCCCGCTATGAATCTCCCGTCGCCTCCACCAGCAATCCCCGCCCCAGGCAGCACACTCCCCCGCCCCCTGACCCATATGTAGACATAACCCGTATCAGAGTCCGTTCTCAAGGCCACCACTGCTTGTATCCTGGCGCCACCTTCCAGGGCACACAGAAGAGCGGTCGCAACAGCTACGACGTCAACGTGACCATAGTCGTACGCATCTGTCCTTTACATCTTCAGTAGACTCTTCTAATCCCTCTCTACAGGACGTCGACTTTTCATCATCGCACCTATGTGGCTACCTCCGCATCCGCGGCTTGACAGACGACTGGCCTGAGCTCACCACCTACTTTGACGCCGAGATCATCGGTAGTCGATATGGGTTCTTGACGAGAAACTGGGGTGCAAGCGAGCAGGAAGACATGGTCCACTGGGCTAGATTCCCAGCCTTCCGACAGGTCAGAGGAGAGCTCAAGAAACCTCACCTAACCATGAACGACGCAGACAGAGGAGCTGTCTTTATGCGGTGGAAGGAAAAGTTCCTCGTTCCTGACCACCGAGTACAAGACATCAATGGAGCAAGCTTTGCAGGTGAGTTCAGCGCCATCAGCCCCGCATCGTCTTTATACGCGGTCAGATGCGGGGACTCGTGGTAATGGACGCGTACTCACCGGATCTGTTCATCAGGATTCTACTATGTATGCGTGGACTTCAACCCGCAACACACAGGGTCTCTCGCCAGCCAGGTGCCGCAGCCCGCGCCCGCCGTGTCCTCGTCGCCTGAAGAGGTCAGCACCCTGTCGACCTCGACTCCGTCGGCAGTGAAGCCAGAACTGTCGCCTCGCGCCCGACGGGAGTCCGTGAACCGAGGCGTCAGGCGGATGGGCCGGTCCACTTCTCGAAGCACGCCTGCATCCAACGTGGCTACCATGAGTGGCTTTTACTTTCACCAACATTCGGAACCGTGAGTTTAGCTCTCATTAAAGATGGCGAGAAGAGCGCGTTCTGATCTTGCTGTTCGGCGGATATAGATACCAACAACTGTCGCTGGTGCATGTGCCGGAACACACCAGCTCCAGTTTTGAATTCCGATAGATTGGCCGCCGCCGCCGTGTTCTGGTCAAAAACCGGAGGGCCATTCGTTGATGTTGCTCTGCTGCTGGTCCTCTCCCATGTCATGCTGTTATGTGTTTTGCATTTCCCGTATTCTACCCGCTTTGTGCATTATTGGACCTGGGCATCCATCATATCCGTCGAAGTAGTTACCCCCGCTGTCTCTGGCATGTGTAGTTAGCTGTTCTCTCCCGTGCGCCGATAGCTGTACGAATTGTAGTTGAAGAATATACCTCTGCTTTTGGAACGTACTGTCAGTGTTACTGATGGCTGGGCGAGCGCTGGCGGTCGTAAGCCGGCAAACTCCGCCGAGTGGTAGCAGCTCACTCCCGCACTGGCCTCGTCCTCGTCCACGACCAGGGCCCTCGTCCCCTCCGCCCTCTGTCCCCAACCACCATGGCTCATGCTCACTCGTCTGGCGCATCCAGCAACAACATCGTCGGGGGCCACTACCGTGTCGGCAAGAAAATCGGAGAGGGGTCCTTTGGTGTCATCTTCGAAGGTGCTTGACGCCGTTTCGCCCACATTATCCTTCCGCATTCAACCCCTCTTCTTTATAGGTGTCAACCTGCTCAACTCGCAGGCCGTCGCCATCAAGTTTGTGCGCACCCCTTCGTCTCCTCCTCGTCAGACCCACCTCGTTCACCCCGCTCATGTTCACAGGAACCGAGGAAAGCGGAGGCGCCCCAGCTCCGAGATGAGTGTCGGTCGTATCGCATACTCGCGGGTTGTCGTTCGTATACTCTTTGCGTAGTCGCAGGTTGCCATGCTAATCACTCGCACCTTGCTGGCGTGTAGCCGGTATCCCTCAGATCTACCATTTCGGTCAGGAGGGTCTCCACAACATCCTCGTTATCGACCTCCTGGGACCCAGTCTGGAAGACCTCTTCGACATGTGCGGTCGCAAGTTTTCGATAAAGACTGTCTGCATGGCTGCCCGCCAGATGGCAAGTTCCCCCTCTCTTCGCCCATGACGTCTACTACACTGTCCGTGCTAAACCCCCTTTTTTGATGTTGTTGACAGATTACAAGGGTGCAGACCATCCACGAAAAGAACCTTATCTATCGTGACATCAAGCCCGACAATTTCTTGATCGGCCGACCCGGGACAAAGAATGCAAACGGTCAGTTCACATCTCAGTCCTCGATCTATGCACATCTGAACGTCTATTTTTATCCTCAAAAGTCATTCATGTCGTTGACTTTGGTATGGCAAAGCAATACCGAGACCCGAAGACGAAACAGCACATTCCGTACCGAGAGCGCAAGAGTCTCAGTGGAACTGCTCGATACATGAGCATCAACACTCACCTTGGTCGGGGTATGTCTATTGCTTAATTTGACTTGGGGGCGCGTGGTCTTGACAGCTCCGTTATAGAGCAATCGCGGAGAGACGATCTCGAATCGCTGGGACACGTCTTCATGTACTTCCTGCGTGGAAGCTTGCCTTGGCAAGGCCTCAAAGCGGCAACCAACAAGCAGAAGTACGAGAAGATTGGCGAGAAGAAGCAGACGACTCCCATAAAGGAGTTGTGCGCTGGATTCCCTGGTATGTTGCACTGTCTGTTATTTCGAGATGTGTGTTCATTTTCCGACAGAGGAGTTTGCCATCTACCTGAACTACGTTCGGAAACTTGGCTTCGAGGAAACCCCCGATTATGACTTTTTGAGAGAGCTGTTCGCCAAGGTCATGAAGAACAACGGAGATGTTGACGATGACATCTACGATTGGAATCTACTGAACGGTAGGTTTCATTGTAATCATCCGCTTTTGGCCGTTACTGACCTCATTGGCCAATTCATTAGGCGGCAAAGGATGGGAGGCTTCCTTGGTGAGATCTCATCTTACGCGTCACTTGCATACGCTAACGGGTCTAGGGGCAAAATCAAATACTCGCACAACTACAGAACACTGGTCCTTCAAGTCCGATGCCACCAGATCAGCGAAGACGAGAGGTCGAACGTCAAGCCCGAGAAGAACGGAGACGCGTTTCCCAAGTTGGTGGACCTAACGTCGCGCCTCCTTCACCTGCGGTAGTTCGCACTGGGTCGAAGCAACGACAGATCCCCGCTGCTTTGACACCAGGTGGAGGCAACACACCTGGGCAAGTTACACCTTTATCCGCTGCTGCTGAAGTTAATGTGGCCATCGGGACACCCACCCGACGGAACAGTCAACAGCCGTCGACATCCCACCCTTATGCTAATGCTGGATATGATAGTTATGGACGCCAGGAGCGGACGGTGGAGGAGTATTCTGCTAGCCAGCAAGCTCAGTATGGTCGTGCGTCGCCCATGGTCTCATCTGTCGGTCCGGCACCGCCTGCTGTGTCGAATGTGCGAGCGATGGGTGGGGAGACGGGTGTATCGCATGGCGGAGATTATCACGGCCAACAAATAGAGGAGCCACCAAAGTTGACACTCTGGAAGATACTCACATGTCGTTGTGGTTGATGATGATGATGGTCTTGGTTGTTGCCATTGTTGCCCTCCCTACCCCTCCCATCTCACCCGCTGTCGCTCGTTTTGTCTGTCATTTCTTCATGGAAAGGATTAATGGTCTTACATGCGTTGCTCGTTTCTCTCGCGCTCTATCTCGTCCCTCTCTCTCTGTTTGGTCGCATCCGTCGTTCATTTCGTTTGCTTGTTCCTACTTGGCTCTTGGATCTGCTACTTGGTCTTTATATACCGTTCATCTTTCATCTTAAGTTCCTCTTTTTTTGCAATCTCGTCTTTCACATTTCTACGCAGCTTTTTCCTGGTGATCTCTCCTCATCTCTTCAAATTTCACTCTATCCTCTCAGCCTTATTCGAAAGACTACTAATATGTAATTCGCGGACCACTCGCGTGTCAATATTCTTTGGCCTATGCACACAATTTGATTCAAGAAACCCGAGAGCCAAGAAAGAATTATACAGGATATTGGTATGAACAGAATAGCAAAGCCGTTGTGGGGGGTAGCGGAGAGGGTAAATATACTATAGTACGGCGAGAATGAAGAAGATTTGCATCACATCAAACATTGTTCTGCCATGGATCGCTGGTCATGCTATGTTCATTGGGCATTGCTGGACAAAGCAATCAGCATGCACATAGACTCGTTTATGCACCGTGCTCACTGGGAGGTGGACGTTGGTGTCGAGAGCTCCTCGCAGGCGGAGATCTAGACCTCGATCTGCTGGAGTCTTCAAGAGGCTCAATCAGATACATTTCGCCGTCTACAAGTCAAATAAAAACTTACAGCGATTTGGACTTGTTGTACGACTACCAAATGACAGCTCTCGCTCGGCATCCCGACGAGTTTTTGAGATGGGGCGGCTGCGACGTTCAACAGGCGAATCTAACATACGACAAATGGGTGTTGAATGCCATGGGTGAATGAATAGGGGGATCAGAGAGTCAACGTACCTTCCTGCTGTCGTTGTGAGTGATCATTTCTTCTTTGGTTATATCCGTACGTGCGAGGGAATTTACCGCCCTGCGAGAAGGGGTGCGAGGACTGGCCCGCTGTGTCCCCGTTGAACCTCTGATTATGCCCGCTCGGGTTATTTTCTCCATGAGCAGGCGTACTTGGATTTGACTGAAGATCGTATAACGGGCGGTGGTGCCAGATGTCGTTTGAACGGCGGAATGAGGGGGGCTCCGGTCCCTCCATGTTGTTCCCATTCCCTCCGTTGAATCTTGGTTGATCATTTTGACCGCCATTGTACCCACCGTTGGTGTTAGGGTATGGGCCATTGTGATTGAACCGATAGAACTTGTGGAACATGCGCCCAGGTCCATTATTCATCGGTCTGCCATTGAATCCATTTCCGATTTGCGGGCGGCGCATGGTTGTGGTCGTCTCATGCTCTTCTTCCCGTTTCTATGATAACATGATTCATGAGCAACCTCAAATTAATGACAATGAGGCAATCTTACCTTTGCTGTATTCATAATCATTTTGCGCAGGATTGCCATGAATTTGACTTTCCCGGTCATCTCAGAGACCTCTTCTATTCCAATAGATGAGGCAAGAGCCTCCTTGTGAATTTTGGCCAGCTCGATGCCCAATTCGTCGAGGAATTGATACATAGACTTCTCAAATCGCTTATCAAAGTCCTCTGCTGATTCCGGTCGACTTGGGGGGACGGGTACTGAAGGAGAAACGTTCGTCTTGAGAGACGACTCCAGTGTATCTACCTTGGACGCCAGAGTTTGAAGTTCAGAGGGCTTGACTTGTCGTTTCTCGAGCTCTTGCAACTTGGCATCCAGCTTTTGTCTGTCTTGCGCCTGGCCATTCAAGCTTGTCTCCCAATTTCTGACTTGTTCCTTCAGCGCAATGTTCTCCCCACGGAGACTCTTGACCTCCCTTTCCAGAGTTACCACCTTCGCATCTAACTTGCGGCGTTCTTGCCCTTGGTTACTCAGTTGAGTGTGAATGGTTCCGACTTGTTCTCGCAAGGCAGCGTTATCTCCCCGGACAGCTTCAATTTGCTGCTCTAGAGCTGTAATCTTGGTATTGTGTCCACTATTGAGCTCCCTTAGCTTGAAAACCTCAGCCTGCAGAGATTTCAGGGCTTCCGATAATTTCTGCAGGACAGGGGAATCTACTAAGGGTGCCTCCATGTTAGGCAGAGGAGATTGGCTAGCACGAACATCGGTGTGCGGGATGCCGGGAAGTTTGCCATCCTTAGGCTTCTTGGTAAAAACTGATCTCGTCGGAGGTCTCGTCGCAAGCTCACTGATGGACACCTCAACTCTGGAGGCGCGACCTAGTACGCAATCCGGGAACGGTTAGACAAAGGCCAGATGCGCGATGTCACTCACTTGATCTACCAGCATTATTTCTGTCGGAGTGTGCATTGGTCGAGCTCCGCAAGGTGCTTGCAGGTTCTTTTGCTTTGGATGACCGCACCGTAGTAGAGGCCAGTGCTTGGGAGGGAGATTCCCCGGAAACACGGCGACGCTTCGATTTAGATGAAGTTAAATCGGGCTCGACGGATTCTCTGTAACCTGCATTGAGAGTCGCTGCCAATGAGCTTCCGGGCGGCTATTATTCCGTTTAGTCCCAGTGGAAATGCAAAATAATCACACCGAACATACCTCCGTCTGCAGGCTCTTGCGGCCCGTCACATTGTGCCGCCGCTTTGGGGCGAGCGCATCGCTTTTTCGCTTCGTTCCCAGCATCTCTACTTCTGAATCCTCCTCATCGTCGCGATTCTTACGAGCATCGTCTGGAATATATGCACTCGACTCCGATGATGAGCGAGATGCCATACTAGAGGACATGATGGGAGGATGCAGGGTCTGCTCAGATTCCGAGAAGGGTCTATATAGTATCCTTCATGATGAGCGTTAACTTGTACAATGTCATGAGGATTGAGCGCTGACCTTTGAAGCGTGTTCAAGGATGCGGTGTCATCGTGAGATGTTTTCACTTTCTGCGTAGAAGAACCAAACGAGATGTACAGGAATCCATTCATGCCCAATACGGGTACTCACTGGTTTCGACATAGCATCTTCACCGGTTTCTTCAGCTATCACGTCGTACCAGCCTGGGAGGACTGCCTGGCCTATCGGCCTGCAGTTGGGATGCTCCCGTGCTAGAAAGGCGAGCTTGAATGCAAAATCAGGCAAAGAGCCGGTTTTCTCGGCGATGTGTACGAGTGCAGCATTCTTATCGTAAGTGTTCCTCCCTCGCACGTGCAGAGCATGCACCGCAGTGGCAGCAGAGGGATTTGAGCAAGACATCAAGAGAGGCATGGAATGCGTCCCTGAGGCAAGAAAATGATGGAAACATCTAAAGGAATGGCATGCTTTGCAGTTGATAGCTTCGACGAACGGCACAGGGTGAGAGGCGTTGCCGTACGACGTTCTACAATGCCGTGTGACCTGCAGCTGGAGGCGTGATCAAGATCCCTGGCGAAGGAACAGCAAAGTACATGGGTACATACCTTATGACTGTACTCCCTTCGCCTTCGCATGAGACGGATGGCTGCTTCAAAGACTGGTCTGGTATTACCCTTGCTGATGTCACTACCAAGACGGTTGAGAATGAGTGATTCACACAGAATGGGACAGGTATCGTTTGTTACCTTTCAGAAAGCCGATGCATCAAGGCCTCGTTCTCGAGTAAAGAAGAGTAGCTTCTCAGAGTTTCGGCAGCTGCGTTGCGAGCGGAAAGCAGTTGAGAAAAAGGCCGACACTGAACGGCCTGCATCGAGCCGCACTCGCATGTCCGTCCTTCCACGTAACAGCCTGGGCATATCAAAACTCCTGAGCCCCAATCCTCCTCGGTTTCATGATCGTCAAGTTTTGCACAGTCCCGACATTCAAAGAAGCTTTGGAAGATATCTGCGCCACAGAAATCGCACATTAAATAAACATGCTCCTTTGTTGAACTTGTAGCGTGGTCGCGCCTAGCATTGGCCGTCGGGGGCTTGAGCCGGAGTGTAGGTGAGCCAGTCTTTGACGAGTGAGATTGGGCAGACCATTGAGGAGCCATATCGACATGCGGGACGTGATGAAGTAAGGCATTATTGTCATGAAATTCTTCTTGTAAGACGAGGTCAAACAGAGAGATGAGCTGTTCGAGACGAGAGACCAGGTTCTTGCGTACGTTGAGGTCTTCCCGAGACCTGGATGTGAGAGGTAGTTCAGTCAGACGCTGGGTGTGATGTATGACCGAACGGTATAGCAAATGTTTGATGCGGTATTGTTCAGGTCGACAAACACTTGAAGTGAGCACATAGAATTTAGGGGACGATATGCACCATGTCAATAGTCAATGACATACCGACGATAGAGAGGCAACTCGTGGTGTAATGCTACCGAAAGGCCTGTAGTGGTCATACGAGACCATGAAGTCTTGATCGTGAGTCCGCCGTGATTGACCACTTGGTGACAGCTTCGAGGGGGGACGAGGACGAGGTCACCGAGTTTCTGTTCTGCAATATATACCGTGAAAGGCGCCCTAGAGAGCTCCTCTACGGTAGCCGCATGGTTCTCCTAGTCCAATTCTTTGCGAATGATGCGTTGAAAGAACTTCGACGCTTCTGGAGCATCACTGGACTCTGTCATGAACCAAAAGGAGGAACCACCGTCTTCTGTGTAGGTCATAATATTTTGCCCCGAAGAACCGCAGAGGTCCTTGTGGCAAGGTGTAAATGTATCACCTATGCCGATGTAACACATCAAAGATTCCACGGCCTCCTACGACTACGGTTAGATTGCGTTGAGAAGCAGGGTTATTTCACATTATTACCGTGCCGTTCATATGCTGCAGTAAGTCCGTATCTCCTCCTGGGCAAATAGACGAAGGCAATACTTGGCCAGTATTCACCCAATCTTGCCAGGGCACGGGGCAGGGAGCATCCTTGCCATATAGAAGCTTGTCGCTGTCTGGGAAGCGGTCAATAATGTAGATATTTAAACATGATGTGGCATACAGACCTCGAACAAGATCGTGCAGAATGCGCCGCAAGCGACAATGGGATATCAGTTCACGAATGGACAATTTAGTATCACTTCGGTCCAAGACATTTCGAGCGGTGATAACTGTTGCGCGATGCAGTGTCAGTACATAGAATGTGAGGAAGTGTCATACGAGTCCTGACGTTCGTTCCCAAGATTTTCCAAAAGCCAATCAACGGAAAACAACTGTTCCGGCCATCGTTCATGCCGCTGCCAGCCCTCAATGATCAAAGGTTCTCCTCGCATCTCGTAGTCCAAGATTACGTCGGGTAGGTGAGCGGAACATGCAGATATACGGGTGACTTCTTTCAAGTTATTTCCTGCCTGCAGTAACTTCTTTAGGGTCCATTCTTCAGTAGACAGTCGTGGCGGATTTGTGCCACGCATTATCTGGGTCTATGCAAGACTAGAAGTATACTTTATCCCTATGAATAAATCAGGAGATATTGCCAGTGTACTTCGGGATGAAGCAGTGGTGTAGTGAGGTTGCCCGTTCTGACGTAACACTAACAGAGATTAAAGGCAGCCTAAGCAGTGAGCACTGAGCAGACTCAGAAGAGCAAGTTGAAGTTGGCAAATGCCATCACCTCTATGCCAATTGGAAAGTTTCATAAGGAGAAACTCCAGTCATTGTCAAGGTAATTAATATTATGATGCGGCACATGATTTGATGGGAACGGTCATGTGCTGGTGCTGGATGTAGGTCACGATCGCACAGAAGTTCTCTTGCGCCTTTTGCCTTTCCCCTCATCCAAGGTTGACTTGGTCCATTTGGTACTTTACATCTTTAATGTTTACTGCAGTTGATTTCTTTGAAACTACTGAAGCAGAAATCCTGTGAAGTACTCGATGAGTCCGAGATCAGGGGAGAGCAACTACCCCCCGCAGCCCGAATACGACTTCTGGGAATTTGTTGCTTGCGCTCGCTGCCACTTGCCATTCCTCTCCGAGTCGAATCATCAACCTCAAGTGCCATTCTGGATCACTGAATGTGGCCATGTCATATGCAATAATCACCTTAGTACGTATTGATACCTTGATATCTTACTCCTGGCTGCAATGGTGTATTGACAGATGCAGACCAATCCTGCGCGGAGTGTGGGTCTCAAACTGTCCAAGTTGCACCTTTGCAGCGAGAGGTAATTCCTTATCTTATTGCCTAGAATTTCTCCGTAACCAGCTACTTAGATGGAAGCACCCATGTCGGATTGGTTTCGCCCTGCGACGGAGGCCATCGACAGCGTTGCCTATTCCATCAGAGTGCGTCAGAAGTTACTCTCTCCCGTACAGTGACCTACCTCTCCATAGTTCCAACTCGAGACGCTCGCCTCCCTCGTTCGCTATTACAAGAGAAAATGCTCTCAACAGCGCGGGCTGCTCGAGCGTGCTAAGAACGACGCGCTTGAAAAAAGGGCCTTGCAGAAGTGCGTACTACCAATTCCTGGATATTGATTTGTCACATTATGTGTTGCTCAGGAGGGTCGGAGAATTACAAGCAGAAGTGGACTATATGCGCGGGCAAACTCAGTATGAACCTTCCCAAATCCCCGATGCCAACGGCAAGCGTCGCATGGTGGATGTTGGAAGGTGCCATTCGACATATGATCCTGAGATTGCTTTAATGCTCAGAAGTGTTCTAGGCAGGGTTCCGGGGCTCGAAGTTATTCAAGTCCTCGTTCTATCACGACGCCTATAGGCCCGGATCGTTTGACGCTACCACCAACGCATCAGCAGCCCTCATTCCCTGTGCGCCAGCAGCATCATAGCGACGACGGCCCTTATCATCGTGTCCTTCAATCCAGCCACGGTGAAACTGTGGCGATTGATAGACCAGGATCTAGTCGCTTCATGCAGTAAGCGTCTACCTCGTCTACTTCCGCATTTTGGCCGTCCAACGTGAGCGTTGCTTCATAGGCAGTTCGCCTATACTCCCACAGTGCAGCAAAAGAATACACAACATGCCCTTCAAGCTCCTTCTAATCCCAACCAAGGCCAGACGCCACATCAAGGACAGCCTCATGTAACAAGGAACCGGTCGCAAAAACCAAAGCTGGTATCTTCAACCAGTAGTTCCCACCCAATGCTGCCACCTCCTACGCCACAACTGCGTCTTCCTGGACAACAAGTGCAGGATACAGGGCGGCAGAATCCGTCTAGACTTACTGTCGACTCCCGACAGCTTTTATTCAACAAATCGGCCTCGAGTTCTGGTCATCCTGGTGGTACTCCAAGGCGGCAGACTGCCACAGTCGCATCGAACGTTCCTCGCTCTAATCGCTTCCTACCTCCGACGAATCTGCAGCCTTCGACTAATCAGCAGCCCGTACTACAATCGCAACGCTTTGTGCCTGCTAATTCTGCCGGCCGCTATGCTATGCCCATTGGTCAGAATACCAACCATGGATTGATTCCCGGCGATGCTCAGACAACTCAGACCAGCAGGGCTCCCTCTCGTGCTTCTGGCGGAGGTGGACAAAGGATGGCGTTTGTACCGCAGTCAGGAGGGTTTGACTGACAGGGAGGCCCAAGGGTAGTACTCAAGTAACCAAGGTTGCAACCCTTGTCAATTCTGTCTCTCAATCGCACAGATATTCTTATAATGCTAATTTGCACACGATACAATACATCGGATATCACGGCCAATGACGCAAGACTAGAGGGGAGTATACTAATAAATAAAAAGGTGTTCGCAGACCGACCAGCGAAGTTAGTATCTCCTGCGGCCGGGAGAGCGTGAACGGTCTCGTCGCCTATCACTAGCGTATAACCGATTAGTATCAGAAAACAAAGGGATTGAAATACTCACTCATAGCGACCAGAGTGCCGATCGTAGCCTCTATCACGATGATAGTCTCGGTCGCCACCCCGTGGGGGAGGACCACTCGCAGTTGGAGGAATACCACCGCCATTAGCACCGGGGGGACCAATCGAAGGAACGCTGGACGGAGGGCCCATCTTCCGTTTCTCTCGCTCTTCTTTAAATTTGGCGAGCATGTTTCGAAGTTCGTGGTAACCCAAATGCATCTTGCCACCAAAATGGTCGGCTAAACGACGATCAGAGTCCAGTACTGAGAGGTAAGCACCACAGACGTCGCAAACACGCAATTTCTGATGGCCAGAGGCACCCGACGTATCTGTGAGTTGTTGTAACTCGCGCTGTGTAAGCAATGGTCAATATTGAACGCACAAAACACAGCAAGCGAATACCGATCGTACTTCCTTGTCCGCCTTTTCACTCTTGAGAGCCTCAATGGCAGCCATCTCGCGCATGGACTCCTCAACCTTGCCTTGCTCACCGAGAGTCTCGATCTTCTCCGTGCCTCCTTGGATGGCAAGTTCAATTTCAGCAATTTCTCGCATCAGGTTGGTTGTCTTTGCGTTCTCTTCAGGAGTCTTCTCCAACCTCCTGTGAGCAGCGCGAATTCTCCGGTCACATTCATCAACGAAAGCAGCGATATTGGCCTCATATTCTGCCTGAAATTTAGCAAATATGGGGTTGTTGGGATCTTTCTCGCGTGCCTCTAGGAACTCCGTTTTGAGGCGTTCGGTATGAGACTTTGGGCAAGCACCCAGGTCCATTTTCTGACAGAGGTGTCAATGCGGGATTTGTAAAACAGAGAGCGCAAATATGCTTACTGTATTTGTGAAGAGAGTATGGGGACACGTTCCACAAAGGAAGTTCCTACACACTTTCTCATCCGACCAGACCAGGTTCGCGTTCGCAACACCCATGGCCTCGGGGCCCATCATTTGCTGTGAAAGCGTGTCAGTATGCCTGGTCAGGTCAAAAGCAGGGAGGTTCGCACGTACCTCTAAGAGCTTTCTTTGCATCTCAGCAAGACGACCCATAATGAATGACGATAGGAATAGGCGAAAAGGGGATGGGGTATGTTATGGTGACTGAGAGAGAGCGCGGTGGCGAGAGTCCAAACAGCGGGCGTTTGTCATGCTGACGCTGAGTAAGCGCCCATAATGTGTTGTATGAAACTTTCTCGATCACCTTGCGCAACCTTGTACCTGCAGCGAGTAGTAGAAAACATATTTATACCGTTGTCTTTCTTCTCATCACTTGTTTCCTCTTCATCATGTCGAGGCCAGAGCTCATTGCACCGCCTGAAATAGTACGTACACCGGATGTAACAGACTTCACGATCGCTGATCGAGGACTCTAGTATTATGGGGATACTGAAGCGAAGAAATACACCAACAAGTAAAGACCACTGGTTGACTCGATTTGAAGAGAATTTTCTCATGTTTCCGACAGCTCTCGTATACAACAAATCCAAGCGGACATGACCTATCGTGCCCTTGAGTTACTGAATCTACCCCCAGATGAGCCCGCGTTACTTCTCGATATTGGTTGTGGGTCAGGCCTATCTGGGGAGATTCTTGATGAGGAAGGATACCAATGGGTCGGTCTTGACGTTGCACCCAGCATGCTTGGTGAGTTAATCAATATCATATGGGATTGTACTTGTGCTGACTTCCGTACAGAGGTCGCTCTGGAGAGAGAGGTGGAAGGTGACTTATTTCTGCAAGATATCGGTCAAGGTCTTGGTTTCCGCCCAGGAAGTTTTGACGGTGCCATTAGGTGTGTACACTGTGCACCATAAAATGCTACTCAACTGACCATGCTCTGCCAGTATATCTGTACTACAATGGCTACTCAACGCAGAGACATCCCACCCGACATCATCTCCTCCGCACAGACTAACCCGCTTCTTTACGACCTTGCACTCTGCACTCCGGAATCCCTCTCGCGCCGTCCTCCAGTTCTATCCCAGCTCCGACGATCAGATACAACTTATTACCACTATTGCGCAGAAAGCAGGTTTCGGCGGTGGTATCGTCGTTGACTATCCCAACTCGAAAAAAGCAAGGAAAGTCTTTCTGTGCTTGTTTGTCGGAAGTGGTGGAAGCCAACAAGTCCCAAAGGGATTAGATGGGGAAGGCGAGGAGGTTGATGATAGCAAGGCAAGATTCGAAGCAAGAAGGGAACGGGCGAAGAAGGGGGGCAAAAATCGCAAATCTATCAAGGGCAAAGAATGGATTCTGCATAAGAAAGAGGTTTGCGCACCCATTCATTCGGTGTTCGTTCTGGCCAACGCTGACACGTTACCTATAGGTATATCGTAAACGAGGAAAAGAAGACGTTCCCCGAGATTCAAAATATACCGGACGCAAACGCAAGCCCGTATTCTGATCCCTCAGCAGCAGTATAAAAGCAGATATTACTGCAGAACGGCATATGTGCTACTTTTCGAATTGCTTCAATGCTCTGAGAGAAGCGTCCGTATGCCTTCCACCGCCTCCTTCGCTCTGCTCCGGATGAATAGACCTTGGAGAGCAGCCATACTTACTCTCTTCCCCTCCTGCATCTGCCTCTCCACAAGCTCTTCCACCGCATCACCCATTTTCTCCAGCTCTTCCTTGTCGATATGTTCCCACCCGGCATCTTGCGAATCGCCTTCGCCGTAGAAGCGTATGAATAGCTTCTTGGCCTGAGCAGGCGTCGCGTCATCTATTTTTACGGCCAGGTCCACACGGCCAGGCCGCACCAAAGCGGGGTCGAGCCGTTCAGGGTGATTCGTGGTGAGGAACACTATGCGCTCCTCGCCGGAAGCTACGCCGTCCAAAGCATTAAGGAAGCCGGAGAAGGTTACAGATGATTGGTAGCTGAAATAGCCTCGTAAATCCTGGAAGATGGCAATATCATGATGACTTGCTTACCCGTCCTCGCTCGTCTGTACACGTTTGTTGAATGCAGCATCTACATCTTCAATCAACACAAAACTTCTCTCCGGGGTATTTGACAATAGATGTATCAGCTTGTCGTCGGCCAATCCTCTTTCCGACAAATTGAGCAGACATATGTCGTACGACAACGATCCAGCTAACGCTTGAATGAACGAAGACTTGCCAGAGCCGGGTGGCCCATGCAGAAGGTAACCTCTACGATACGGTATCCCTTGTACAGAGTTGAGATAGAAAGGATATAACAACGTAGTAAACTTATACCTCTGTCGGCATACCACTGCCGTCGCTGTAAAAACGCTTGGATGTCTTGTTGGATCTTCTCAGCGACGCCTTCTTGCAGAACGACGCTATTGAGAGGCCGCTTTCGTCTCGGTGAACCGAACGGTTTCCATTCTATTCCCCAGGGAGTATGAATGACTAATTTGCCTTCTTGACCCCGCAACGCTATATCTCGTGCTTCGGCCAACAGAGCTGGAAACAGCGCTCGGTCTCTTGAAAGCGTTGTGAGAGTGACGGTCTCCCAAGGCATTCCAGACATGAGGTTTTGCGAGCGAGCTTCTCGCTCGCGCTTGACTTGGATCCATGCACTTCGGAACCTGAGCCAATGTGTTCCAGGACCAGCGATCAGTTTGAAACCAACGGATGCACTGCCGTTTTTGCGCTGCTCATAAGCGGTTTGCACGCTAAGCTGGTGACTACGTAGCCATGTTTGAGGGGAAAGGAGACGCGGTCGTTGTTCTGCAACAACGGCACTTTGCTGAGCCATCCATGCAAGAAACCAGTCGTATGCGGGATCTTTTATGTTGATCTCTAAGGTGACAAGCATACGCCGGCGAAGTGCAGTTGCGCCTAACAATATGCCTTGACGAAGCGCAGACAGGCCAACCCCAACGCCCTGTATGGGACAGTCGTGAGCTTGGGAATTTATAAATTACAGAGGAAAACTGAAACTAAAACTTGCCATCAAACCGAAACCAGCCTGGAAGTATGGGCTATACTTATGATTGCGGTTAGCTAGCGGAGCACGACGGAAAAGGATGAGCGAAAGCTCACTTGTCGCCAACCAGGCTGGAAAGCAAGGATTGTGTGGACACATTTGCAGGTGCTTGCGGTGAGTTGTTTGCTAGAGCAGAGGCAGATTCCACAACTCTCGACCCTGCGGCGCCTGCCTGTTCCGAGGACATGTTACGGATGCTCAGGATTGTCCGGCCTGAGAATTCCTGGGAATATCGGCGAACTTATTGCATATACCGTATCGAACAGGCCGGATGGAGAGAGGAAGGAGGACACCAGCTGAGGGCGTTGCGTATGGAAGGGTTTGCTGTGACGGCGGCTTGAACGGATTTTGAGTCGGACGCGCTCAGTCTCCTGCACGTGCTCGACGAGCTCCATGGACGGTTCAGAAAGTCGGAGAGATCACTGTGACTGCCACACTCTCCCCCACCGCTTCTCACAGGTCTTGAGGCTTGAAGCTTGAACCTAGAAGCTGGAAGTCCTCCCGTCAAAGACCAAGGTCGTCGCTTGTGGTCGAATTTAAACCCGCTGGACGCAAACTCGGTATAGAGAAGGAAGAAAAGCTGCTGCACTAGCGGTACTGTTTGGGGGATATCAAAATGAAATGTTAAATTATCAAGAAAGTCGGACGTATGCTATATAACAAAATTTTGTATCGTAATTATGTTGCACAAGTGAGTGAAGCCATTGTGTCGCAGAACGCAGGTGAAGTATTTGTTGCATGATGAAAAATATTGAACGACGAAAGCAGGATGAAGAGAAGCCCTTCAAGAGGGTGGCCCACCGCGACCACGACCTCTGAAGCCACCTCGACCGCGGCCGCGTCCTCGTCCTCGTCCTCGTCCTCGTCCCCGACTGCGGCCCCGTTGATCCGCACCGCTGGTCCCCAGTTCATGTGCCGATGGATCGGCAGACTGTTGACCTTCGCGATGTGGCGTGCCGGAAGCATCTGACCCATAATATTGAGATTTTGCAGCATGAGCTTTGCCAGTGCTGCTTTGTTGCCGAGACGCGGGGGTCTCTGGACGTCCGACAGATGTAGGAGTCGTAGCGGCCGTTGATTCGGCGTTGGAGGTATCTGACCCAGAGATAGAGGTTTCTTCTAATGATGAGGGCGGGCGAGGCCTGGTCCGCTGCTTGGGTTTGGATGTCTTCTCCGTGATGCATGCCTCGGGAATATAGCCCCCAAAGCTTTTGATGAGATTTGTTATTTCCAGCAGGCGATCCTCAGCATTCTTCACACGAGATGTACGCAAGATATTCTGCTTTCCGGAGTCAGATGTTACCCGCGACCAAGCTGCGTCGAGTTCTTCTCTTGAGAAGAGTTTCCTGTCCAGCACTAGCCAGACAACCTCCGGCTCTCCTGAGTCCAGGGCTAAGTCGATCAGCGATTTAGACGGGGGAGCTGTGTATATGTCTTCGTAATCTTCCGGAGGATGAGTGTCCAAGAAGTAATTGAGAGTGGGGACATGACCTCGCTGAAGAGCAATATGAAAGGCGGTAAATCCGGCGGTGTTTCGTTCCTCGGGTTCAGCACCTAGTATGATGTCAGAACATACGCTCGGTATATCGCCATTTTCACATACTGTGGTCGGCAAGCCACTCAACAAGAGTAGCATCCTCATTCTGGGCAGCGATATGCATGAGAGTTTCGAGCGGGTCTGTCGGCTTTGTCTTTACAAAACCTTCTGATCCTGGCTTCACTTCACCACCAGCTGCATCCACATTATCCTCCCACACCCCCTTTTTCACCTTCGCAGTATCACCACTCCTGGCTGCTAGGAACACCTCAGAACGTAGTTTTTGTATGCGTTCTTGCTGTTGACGAGCCTTAGTAGCAGCAGACTTACGCGAGGCCTCAGCTTGCAATTTCTTCTGCGAAGCCTTTGCACGTTGCCTCTGCTCAGCTTCCTTGCGCTCTGTCATATCAATGGGTAAGCAGGGTGCTGAGGGAAATCAGACGGCGTCGCCCACCATTTTCACGCTCTTTCTCCAAACGAGCCTTTCTTTCAGCTTCCTCCATTCCCCGGCGAGCTTGAGCCTCTTCCTGTTCTTCACGCATACGGCGAACGCGGGCGTTGAACTCCTTTTCAGTCTCTGGAGGTGCACGCATTTTGTGATGATGATTATGTTGGAATCCTGGAAACGTGAATCGAATCAAAACCCGAGCAGTCGCCGCTGTGCCACTCACTACTATGAGAGAACCGACTGTCCCTGTTCAGGAGCATCTCTTCGAATAGCCACCTACATGAAGCTTAGGAGTGTTCTTACATCAACGAGGGAGAGACAGAGCTCACATATAGAAGGCCATTCTCTCTTCTTCATCCGAGTCATAGTCCTCGTCGGAATAGTAATCATCATCGTCGCTGTAATATTCATCATACTCGTCGTCGTGGCCATAATGGAAACCAAACGGATAAAAGTGCGAATGTGAATGTGAATGTCGCTCGGGCTCCTCAGATCGATCCAAGTGTTTGAGGAGTATATTGTACGCCTCCCCGATCCGCTGAAATTGTGCGGTCGCGTCCTCGTTTCCAAGATTCTTGTCAGGGTGTGTTTTCAATGCCAGCTATGTCGCTAGTGTCACCGCGACGACTTGAGATAAGCGAAACAGCCGCGACGCACCTGCCTGTAGGTCGATTTAACCACTTCTAACGAAGCGCCCTTTGCCAGAGGTGAATTTTCGGCAGATGAATGAGGAATGAAACGGTGACATACCTGCTCGATACCCAGCGTGCTGTACGCTTCGACGACCGATGCATGTCCGTGAGCCATAGTGACAGTGAGACTAAGTGAAGAAAACAGCGACGCACGCCACTAAAACGCGCCCAAAGGCGCGCATGAACAAAGTGTCGCGTCTGACAGGTCACGTTCCCGTGCACTGATGAGGGCATCTTCAACGACATTTCGACATTTCGACATTTCGCATTTCATGATTTTCATCTTTGCATGTATAAACTCGACGAATCGACATGGTCCTACTGATAGGCTATTATACATCATACCAGGAAAGCAGTCCATGAGTACAACCCCTAGCTATGCAAGCTACTTCGTCCAGCACGAATTGTTGCATCAAGATGAACGAATCAACAGAAACGGTCGCTGGGAAACGACAATTAGAATCCAAATGAAGCCCGGATTGATACAAAATCCACTTACCTCTTGAGCTTCGCGCGTCGGTCGAGAAGTGCTTCAGCAAGTCGCCCTTCTTTCTTCGCTTTCTTCAACTACAAGTGATTGGGGTCAGCGAAAAGCGTTGGAAAAGAGATGGGCACAAACCTCTTTCTTATCCTCTGCGGACAAGACAGAACGACCTGCACCCCAAGCCTGATACGTTTTGCTACATGACGATAAGATCAGCCGAGAACCATATGCAACGTCGTGGACCTACTTCACGGATGCCTCATCAAGGTTGGAGTCCATAGAAAGACCTTCTTTCCTCTTCTTCTCCTCTGCATTGGCTTCCTTTTTGTATTTGCTTTGTATCTTCACCCAGAAGCGTTCACGGAAGCCGACTTCTTCACTATCACCACGCAAAGACATGGTACCTCCGGCCACTTCGTCGACACTGAGATACTTCTCGTATACATTCTGGAAAGCCACCATCCCATCGGGGAATACAACCGGAGTCCACTCCTCTTGTGGACCTCTGGCTTCACGATCGGCAGACACAATCCCATGTTTGTCGCACGACAAGAACTTGCCTTCACCCACTCCAGTACGCAGGTTTATAGTAGATGCACCCGCGATCCGCGTAGTCACCCATACCTGCGATACCTCTGTTGGAGTCCTATCCAGTAAAGCTGCAGGCTGTGTTCCGTCCTCTGTTTTGTCTTTGTCAACAGAGTGTAGAACAATACGACCTCGTGTAGAATCGTACGTGATACAGATTGGTGGATCAGATGGATGAAGAATATAGGTCGGGCCACGAATCTCGATAGCTTGTTCTGGCAGCACCCATGTCTCCGGTGCCTCCTCCTCGTCTTTACGCTTGCGACGGCTGCTGCTACCTCCCTCGTCTCCGTCCTCGCGCTTGCGCTTCTTCTTGGTCTTTTCACCTTTGAATTTGAGCTTTGTGGGCCGAACTTTTTCGGACATCCGTGTCACTTAGCGTCGCGATGAGGACCAAATAGATTCGAGAGCGGAGTGGTGGTTGTGGCTGTTGCGAACAACGCGATCTCGTCATAGGCTTGGGCGTCTGATGCAGACTCTGGCCCAGTCAGGTTCCGTTGCGTGAGAGGATCTGACGTACTTTCCGCATTCGGCAAGGCCTGTGGGCCGTACGAGACTGTTCGCAAAGTCTATACGCAAAGCCCTCAAACTCTGTGGACCGCCGCCGACAATCCTCAAGACCCGCAAGATGAAGTTCAACCCTGGTCAGTTTCTCTTCCTAGATGCTGCTGGGATGCCGCACGATCGTTGGAGGTCGAAGAACTGGCGATAGAACGGTTGGAATGAGATGGATGGCTTCGGTGGGCTTTGGATGTGCTTAGGCGGCAGAGGAACTTGGATCGACATGATATACTCAGGATCGGTATGCTAACATGCCCTTTTCTAATGCTTCAGACACGTCCTCCTCCCGGCGCAAGTCGCGCAAGGCGCACTTCTCGGCTCCCTCCTCCATCCGCCGAAAAATCATGTCCTCTGCCCTGTCGAAGGAGCTCCGCGCCAAGCACAACGTATGTCTAGCGATCCATTCAAAACCTTTTGAAGTCGCTGGTGCTGATTGTAACATGCTCATCTACTCCCGTACAGACTCGATCGATACCTGTGCGCAAGGATGACGAGGTCCGGATTGTGCGGGGCAAATATAAGGGTCGGGAAGGCAAGGTCACCCAGGTGTACCGTAAGAAATGGGTCATTCACGTTGACCGTGTGCAACGTGACAAGTCCAATGGTGCCTCTGTACCCATCGGCATTCACCCCAGCAACGTCGTCATCATCAACTTGAAGCTGGACAAGGACAGGTGCGTTTCTCGCATATTCCAGGACGAGTTGAACTCTAATTTTCTATATCAGGCGGGCAATCCTTGAGCGCAAAGACCGGAAGAAGGCTGCATCAGCAAAGGCGGGCGAGGATGTCGAGATGGTCGACGTGAGTACTATCTTTATCCGCCAGTCTGCATTAGTTAACGATTTACTCCATGAAGTAATCCGTTCTTTCGGCTTTTGTATGTTACTCTCTTGTCTGGCTTTCGCATCGCATTCCAAAACGATCACATGTATGTATGCGCAATCACGCACCCGATATGCTACATGAGCTTTCACCATGCTTCCCTCAATATCATGGGCATATTGAGAAAGCTACAGCCGGTTTGCCGTGCTATCCTTTATGTGGGGACGTTCCATAATACACACCCTTCTAACTAACAGGTTTCCAACTGTGTGTCACGATTTGAGAGGATGTGCGTAATATGGGCTCGGTGAACAGTTCATCGCTACAAATACAATGTGCAAGCTGCCTTCAGAATATGACATCGTCGTCCTTGTCGTCCAGAAGGTCTCCTCCACCCCCAGCTATCATGATATCGTCAACCTCGACATTGCCCGCTGCAGCTAGTCTACGTTGTGTCTCTGCAGCCTCCGCATCTCGTTTCTTCTTGCCTTGTACCTTCTTCAGTCTACAGACATGTGTTAGTGGGTTGCACTTGTCAAGTCATCGCAGGGAGCAAACCTGAAGAACTCCTCTCGGTCCATCTCATCCAGTTCACTGGAAATATACTTGATGGTGTTGTCCAGGCGAGGGATGACCACATGTTCAATGGCATTTACACGGCGGTTTGTCGCTCGGATAACTTCGTCTAGAATGGTGAAAGCGGTCTGGAGGGAAGCTAAATCGACCAGTGTCTCGACCGCTTTGGCATACACTTCTTTGGCACGCAACACTTGCTGACCGCCTCTTCCCAGACCAGTAAGGTTGAAGTCTACAGGCATTGATAAAACTCCGTACGTTATTTCGAAGGTACTTAGAGGACACATCACAACGTACCTGAGCCTTGCGCTCGATCGACTTCAAAGGCAGGTAGGACGACGCCGGAAACGTTCTCCTGCTTTGCCTTCACCTTGAAGGATGCAGATTTGGCTTGTTCTTGTACGAGATATGAGATGTCTCCAGTTGCATATGTAACCTCCGCTAATGAGAAAGATGCTAGTTGCATCACTTTACCCATCTTCCGCTTTGCCTACTCCATGTGTTCGCGCACCGATCAGCACTAGATCATAATCCGAACATGTGGACGTTAAGCACCTCGTCGACCTTCCGTAGGATTGCTCGGAACCGCGTCGTTAAAGCGTCCCTCTTCTTGGCCAACAACGAATGGCCAGTCTGTGCTCCTTTCAGCCGCAACTTCGTATTCGTCAGAGCCATCCGAGTTGGGAAGATGCTTTCTCGGGGACCTGTTCCAGACATCTTGGACGCGTTATGGGAATCGGATCAGAGCAGCTAGAGAGGGCTTCCAAGACGAGGAACGCTTAACGATGAAAGTGTACTTGACTGGAACAATACTAGTACTTGTTTAGTACACGCAGGACCAATGACTGCATACTATACGGTTCATCCGCGTGCTACGATAATAAATAGATGAATTACCTAATTAACGATGCCCCATGGCTGAGTTGGTTACAGCGTCCGACTGTTATAATTACCTAACTATCGGAAGGTCATGAGTTCGAGCCTCATTGGGGCAGCTCATTCTTTTTGTTCCCTTACCTCAGTACTTAGTTATGGTCATGATGTCATGCGTCAGGAGCTGCGGCCGGAATTGAATGACAGTGCGGAGGGACACGGTGACTGCAGGCACCTTCAACGTTTCCTCGAAATGCTGCGTATAACGCTCCTTCCTCTCACTTACTATCATGCCTCGAGATATAGAATTGGTTGACATCTCTCAGTCACCTCAGCCCTCGCAGCAACAAACGTCCTCGGATCCCGATGCCGGTCCAGCAATCACCAATGAAGCTCCAGACCAAACGATCACTGTCTGGGCATACGCCTCAACAGTTATGTCCCACAACCTTGGTGGTCACCACGGTGACCTCACGTGACCTCTCAATATGGGATGGTGCGTGTACGAGCCCGTATACTCCCCGCGGGTGGAGTGAACTCGATCGCGTCTGGTAACGTTCCCCCCGCTCCACTCGAGCATGCCGCCCCCGCCAAAACATCGGCCGAACTTCCGCATTTGGCGTGCCGC
>MU275156.1:45522-112769 GCA_022160315.1 Panus rudis PR-1116 ss-1 | reverse complement strand
AGAAAATGAGAGAGAAAAACACGAAAAATAAGAATGCGCAGGGGAGACATGCATCTTTCTTTTGAATGGGCTACACTATGGATCCTGTGTCAAGGAACCATCCCAGGAGGCGAGAGAAGGGCCGGGGAGCCTAAGCGCCCACCGTGATGCGAATATCTAGCCGGATTTTAGCACGTATTTTCGTGTACTGTACTGGTGACCTCGCCTACCTTACGCGGGGGGTTACCAGCAAGGTTACCAGTGGAGCTTAGTCAGCTCTGGTAATGGTGGGTATACTCTATGTATGCAATTCATATAAATCCCCAGAATGCTGCTTACGCCATGGCACCTAGCTTGCTCGCGCTTGCAGTGCCTATGATACTCTTTCCTCGATTCTTGTTGTTTGTTTCGGCGACAGCAAGCGAGAATAGGAATGAGCTTACGCCTCTGGAGCGGTACCTTGCACTCAACGGAGGGATACTCCTGTTCGCCTTCGCCCTTGCGCTCTTGTTCAATGTAAAGCTCTCACCATTCCCCTCGGATTTCCGTGTAACTCATGCGAGGCTGAAATTGATATATAGATACGATCGGATTCCGTCATAGCAGAGGCGCAAAAGGCGCAAGGCCATCCCCTGCTTGTCCCTTTGACTTCTGCGTGTACATTGATAGCCTTCATCTCATACAATACCAGCTCTGTATCCTCGCTCGCCCTTTTAGTATTCATGGGTTCCGCCGTCATCGGTGCCTGGGGTTGGTGGACGGTAAGTACTTTCTCCGTAACGATGCAGATACAGAGGTTATGCAGGGTTAATCCACACACCCAGGTCCTCTTCTCAGGATCATCTTACCGGTCCAGGAAAACCGGGGCAGATAAGAGGACTTCCCGATTCCTCTTTGGCAACAAGTCCGCCGCTTCCGCTCAGAATAAGAAGTGGAAGAAGGAACGGGCGGCGCAAGATACATAGCGTGGTCGCTGCGTTTTCATAGGACTCAATATGTATGGTCTATTTGGAACACTGATATTACAAAGATGATGGACAGCTTGTAGCGACTTATTGTATATGTTTAATTTCATGCACGAAGACTGTACGAGTCGATTCGCCAAACCAACCGCGATTACTGCTTGCGCTTACAAGGAATCTTGCTGCGCGGTCGACCACTGCACAAAAGGTGAGCTTGTATTTGTATTGTAAGCCTCTCAAATTGAGGGAACCTACGCATTTGGGAGATGAACCCGCCATGATGACCAGGTATAATCTTGAACTGAACCCCACTTTTCGTTTTGCCATAGTGGTCAGGTTCGTTGGCTTCAGCAACATTCCATAGTCGAATATTGTCTTGGGAAGCACTGCGAGGCTCAAACAATCAGCTTGATCTTCGTATTGCCTCATAGAATTCCTAGTTTACTAACCAGGCCAGGTGCCGACCATCTGGAAAAGCAACCACACATGACACAGACCCAGAGCTAACTGGATTCCGTAAAGTCTTCAATATCCGCGGCGTTCCAAAAGTTGGCATGCCCATTTGGCGTACGTCGTATATATCTATGGTCCCGTTTCGTCGCCCTGCGTATATTTGGTTGCCGTCACCGGACCAGCACGCCTGAGGATGGACAGCATAAGTGATAACAAAGCAAATGCAAATCCTCTTGACGCACCGATACACACCAGGGGGGTGTTTTCTCGCTCAGCCACAGCCGACCGACGCCCCAACCAGGCGAGTTGATTCTCTTATCCCATAGAACGATCTGCCCATCGATCGACGCCACCATAAGGACATCGGGGGAGAACCTAGAGTAAGTATCTGGGTCCAAGATAGGTGGAGCATTCTTCGGCGCCAGGGCCGCAGTACCAGACACAACACGCGCTGACTGTTGCTGCCGGGGCATTGTATATTGAGGTTGAACGGATGACGATGAGCCCGGATACGTCGTCTGTTGAGGCTGTTGCGAGCCACGGTCCTGCTCTGTCTCGGCCTCTCCGTCAGCGTCAGGTCCGTCGCCGAACAGTGTGTCAAATGACGCGTTCGACTTCGCATCATCATCTTGAGGAGACGACGATGCAGGTGCAGTAGGTCCATCGCCTTGCTGCACCAGGGGCTGCTCTATAGACTCATGCTTTGCCGGATCAGACTGAGGTAAAGGTTGGGACATGTAATTGACATCCTCACGTCGAGGAGGATTTGCATGTTGCATTGCTTGAACGTCGTTCCATTGCAACGCACCATGAAATTCCGGAGAAACAAGCGGTCGGACAGCGACGGCAGTCAACTGCGACCCATGAGACTTGAAATTCCTTACAATCTGACCTGTATTCAGGTCCCAAAGCTATAGGCGATTGAGCGACTATTAGACGAGGTTACAAAACAGGACCCACATATGCTTCACCGTCCCAGCCAGCGCTATAGAAGCCCTTCTCGTCGTGTTCCATAGCCATGGATGACACCGGCCCCCGATGTTGGTTCATCACGTGACATAACCGGCCAGGCTCGTGTCGTACGGTGAACAAGTTAATGTTTCCTTGCTATGATTCGCTCAGATGGAAAAACAAGACAAAGAGGGATATCTGGCTCACATCTGAACCCGATAAACACCACAACGCGTCGGAGTGCATGAGTAAGCTATACGGAGGACATACTGGCACGTCCTCGATGGGACCATTCAAGCCATTGAACCCTACGGGATTCTCCCACCAGCACCTCAGCTGAGCGGCCTTCATAAGACCTTCCATAACACCGCAGTGATGTCTCTGAGGGGCGGTTAGGAAAATCTTACCGTTCACGCCAGAGTAAATATCGTAATCGCGTATATACCCGTCGTCTGACCCGGTAAGCAGATGGGTCATACACGCCGACGCGGCGAGGGAATGTGTGGGTACAGGATGGGGAATGGCACAGATTGCCTCGACAGTATACGATCGAGGTATTCGTAAATCAGCAATGAGTCTGGCTAGACGGGCTTGGGCGGGAGAAGGTGATTTCCTCTCGACGGCAGGTGAAGGAGCTACGAGCATATTAGATACAGATGGATGTGAGAAAATGAGACGAGTATACGTTTGGGGGGCATGTCCTCGCGTTTCGATGAGGCAGTTGGACTGTGGCCAAAGCTATTGGCGACCGGAGGAGGTTGGACAGCAGACAATGGCTCATTTTGGCTTGGCACAGTCGACATTGACGGTGCGGCGGGTTGCACATAGCTTTCTGCCTCTGCGTCGTCTGACCCGTTGTCAGAATCGTCCGTGTCGGATTCCTAGAGTCATATCAATGACAACGTAGTGAGGACATTGCGCACTAGACCCACTAATGGAGAGATGGACACACGTCGTCTCCCTCGCTTGCTTCCTCTGCACCGGCAGCAGCGAGGTCCCCCTCTAATGCCCCGAGGATGTCATCTTCAAGGTCCTGGTCCTCGTCGCCTTCTGAATGCGCATCAAAGCCAAAGTCGTCAATCTCCTCGTCTTCCGAACTGCTGGAGGCCATGGGGAGAGTGGATGGAGACGCGGAATATTGGGAGGGAACCAATGTGGCTGAGAGAAGACAAGAGTCCAGGGCGGCTATTGCTGTATAACCTTGTATAACCATACCACGATCATGGTCTTAGCCGACCTTGGGCGAAAGCTCAATGCTGCCCTTTCTTCCCTCAACAGGGCCCCTGTCGTCGACGAGAAGGTTACAGGAATAGTCTCTCAGTATCATTCAGCTTCCTGACTCCGAAAATAGGTCCTCGATGCACTGCTGAAGGAAGTCTGCGCGGCCCTACTCGAGTCGGACGTGAACGTGAAACTTGTGGCTTCTCTGAGGCAGAAGGTGAAGCAGAAAGTCAAATCACAACTAGAAAGTGGCGGTGACAAGGTGAAAGATGCCAACAGGAAGAACATCGTGCAGAAGGTGAGTACATGCTACGCTCGCACACATACTTTACTCCATTACCTCTCTCTGTGTATCCCAGGCTATTTTTGATGAGCTTGTACAACTTGTCGATCCCGGCGTGGAGCCGTACAAGCCCAAGAAGGGTCAACCAAATGTCATCATGGCCGTTGGTCTCCAAGTGAGTCTATGATTTATCGTCTACCTACTCTCGATTGCTCATCTTGTGCAGGGAAATGGTAAAACGACGACATGTACAAAACTTGCGGTCTACTATCAAAAGCGAGGGTTTAAGTCATGTATAGTCTGTGCCGATACCTTCCGTGCCGGTGCCTTCGACCAGACTCGACAATCTGCTACCAAGGCCAAAGTTGCATACTTTGGTTCATACACGGAGACGGATCCAGTTTCCATTGCTGCTCAGGGTGTTGCTAAATTCAAAAAAGAACGTTTCGACGTGATCATTGTTGATACCTCTGGTCGACACAAGCAGGAGTCGGAGTTGTTCGAGGAGATGGTACAGATTGGTGCTGCGGTCAAGCCCAATATGACCGTGCTTATCCTGGATGCCAGCATCGGTGCGTAGGTCTATTCCAATCAGGGTATTTACACAGAACTCATCCATGTGGTAGGTCAGGCGGCTGAGGCACAAAGTCGGGCATTCAAGGAGAGTGCAGATTTTGGTGCGATTATTGTCACCAAGATGGACGGCCACGCCAAAGGTGGAGGTGCCATCTCAGCGTGCGTGCTTGCGAAGCTAGTTTATACGATTGAATTGACTCATCTGGATCGCAGTGTGGCAGCCACAAAGACACCTATCATTTTCCTCGGTGTCGGAGAGCACCTACAGGACCTGGAAAAGTTCTCGCCCCAGCCCTTCATTTCGAAACTACTCGGTCTTGGGGATATCCAAGGTCTAATGGAGCATATGCAAGACATCGCTCAACAGAACCCCGATAAGCAGAAAGAGATGGCGAAGAAGCTCGAGGAAGGTAAACTAAGCATACGAGACTGGAAAGAGCAAATTCAGAATGTCATGAACATGTCCGTCTTCGTCTTAATCTATCCATACTAGCAAGTATTGATCGACGTAATACCACATTATAGGGGTCCTCTATCTAAAATTGCGTCCATGATTCCCGGTCTTCCTCAGGAACTCATACAAGGCTCAGACGAGGAGGGAAGCCTGCGGATGAAGCGAATGATTTACATCACCGACAGCATGACTGCCAAAGAACTCGACTCGGACGGGTCGCCCTTCATGGAAGTTGGCAAGGACGGCAAACCGACGGGCCTGACATGGAGAGTAACGAGGGTGGCAAAGGGAAGCGGAACGAGCGTTCGAGAAGTTGAAGAACTCCTCTGTCAGTATCGCATGATGGCCAATATGGCGAAACAGGCTGGAGGGAAGAATGGTTGGTTACAAGCCGCGCAGAAGATGCAGGCCGCCGCCGGCGGTCGTGGTAGAGGTGCCAACGGTATGCCTACTCCGGCACAGATTCAGGCAATGCAGGTACGTTCGTGCCTCCTTTCCTTCCGAAAAAAGAGGCCGGATTTCACTCTAACACCGATCGCGCATCTGCTAGAGAGCAATGCCTCCCGGTATGCTTCAGCAGTTACAGCGGCAGATGAGAGGCGGTGGTGGGATGCAAGAAATGATGAAGGCTATGATGCAAGGGCAAGGTGGCGATATGGATATGGAAGAAATGCAACGTAGGTGTCGAGATTTACTTACCTCTCTGACGTGCGCTTATTATGTTTAATTCACTAGGGATGATGTCGCAGATGGGCGGCGGTGGCCTCGGCGGACTGGGAGGCTTAGGTGGACTAGGAGGCTTAGGAGGAGGTATGCCCAATATGTCCGAAATGTTCAAGATGATGGGTGGCGGCAGGTAGAAGGATTGTATAGCTTTCAATCTTTTGTATTCTCGCATCATTGTTCATCGTCTTCATGCATCTGCCACACCCGTGTATTGTATCATGTTAGTTGTTTCGACGCTCGACGCTTGCATTCGTTACCTTGAAGCCTCGCTTGAAGCCAACGACTCAATGATTCATGCAATCATGCAAGCGACAGGAATATGCAGTAACACCTTTCCCTGTTCCTGAGATATAGTACACAACAAAGGAACGACAACCACGTAACCCCGGATGCAGGTTTTGATAGGAATACAAGCAAACAGAGCAAGCAGCAAGAGAAAGGTCGACAACAAGATACATGGGCGGGATGGCGGGATAGAAGGGAGATATGGGTAGGAGGAGGTAAGGTGGGGATGGGAAGAACGAAGGGGTTGGGGACAAACAAGAACACAGTGCGAACAGTACCTGATACACGATATGATGTTACACTTTGAACGACGACTCGACGCAACAGCCAACAGCGGAATGGAACTGGACACCTCCCCCAGCTTACTTGCTGTCGGCGGGGTTCTCCTTCTGGAACTCGTGCAAGACGGTGAGCGCCTCGTTGACCTTGCCGTTCAAGGCCTCCTGGTTCTCGAGGAGATGGAGAAGCTCAGCGTTGTCCATCTCGAGCAACATACCAGTGATCTTGCCAGCGAGCTCGGGTTCAGTACTGCGAAGAGGTGATTAGATGAAGTTGTGATACCTGAAAACAAAATGGACAACTTACGGAGCGATCTTCATGTACAACACCTCTCCCAGCATTTGCTTCTGCTCCATAGGCGACGCGTTAGCGAGCGCAGCAGGAGAGATGCCAGGAGCGTCAGAAGCACCAGGAGCTGCTGTAGCGGGCGCGCCAGCGGCCGGAGGAGCCTGGCTAGCGGGAGCGTTACGCGCCCGAGGGTCAAGCTTGTACGGTTGACGACCGTTGGATTGGGCGCCAGCAGGGGCACGAGGAGGAGCACCGCCCTGCGGACCAGCAGGACGAGGAGCAGACCCGTTGGGTGCAGCATTGGGATCGGCGGGAGGGACACGGCCGTTGGGGGGACGAGGAGCACCACCGCGAGGGTACCCAGGCATGCCTCCGTAACCTTGAGGGGGCTGGCCGTAGGGAGGCATGGGCATACCAGGGACCTGGCCGTTGGGAGCATAGCGAGGACGAGGGGGCATCATGCCAGGTTGACCGTAGCCCATCATGCCGCGACCGCCCTGAGGAGGGTAACCACCGGGGCCAGGGGGGTAGTACATCGGTCCACCAACATAACCAGGCATGCCGTGGACGGCGGCCTGTTGCATGCGAATTTGGTTGCGTTGAGCGATTTGACTCTCGAGTTGTTGCCTGCGGACATCCCTGCGCTGGGCAAGGGACACGTAGAGAGGCTTGGTACCGATGATTTTGTTGTTCATCTCCGCAACAGCCTTGGTGGCTTCGTCGGGGGTGGAGAAGCAGACAAAACCAAAGCCCTTGGAAGTGCCCTTCTCGTCGCGCATAACCTTCGCGCTAGTGATGGTGCCGAAGGGCTCGAACTCGGTGCGGAGACGCTCATCATCGATGTCGTCGTCGAGGTTCTTGATGTAGAGGTTGACACCCTGGTACTTGCTCAACTTCTCCATCTTGGCTTGCTCGTATTGCTTGCGCAATTCCTCTTCACGCTCAGCCTTCTTCTGGGCACGAGCGACGAAGAGCTTTCTGCCCTTGAAATCCGAATCATGGAGGGCATCAACGGCCTTCTGAGCCTGCTCGTGGTTCTCGAAATTGACGAAACCGAAGCCTTTGCTCTTGCCCTCCTCGTCGGTTTGAATGACAGCAGAGGTCACGTTACCGAACTGCTCGAAGAGTTCCTTAAACTCTTCCTGAGTGACCTCAGGATCCAAGTTCTTCACGTAGATGTTGGTGAACTGTGACTTCATCTCTTCAATCTTAGATTGACGCTCCTAAAAATGGTAACATGAGCACCACTTGATCATCCAAGTTTCAAATACACAGGAACGCACCTTGCGGGAGATGTGATGGCCGACGTAGACCTTCTTATCGTTCAGCAACATTCCGTTGACGGCCTTGATGGCAGTCTCGGCGGCCTCAGCGGTCTCGTAGTGAACGAAACCGTAGCCCTTGGAACGACCGTGCTCATCGGTAGCGACTTTGCACGACAAAACATTACCGAAGGCGGCGAACGTATCGTGAAGTGCCTGCAATAGATTATAAGACACCGCCTACACCGCTAGCGCTGATGGGTTACCTACCTTGTTGTCGATGGCCTCGTCGAGGTTCTTGATGAAAATATTGCCCTGACCGGTCTTGCGGAGGGCAGGGTCACGCTGAGACCACATAATACGGCAAGCACGACCCTTGATGAGGGAGTAGTTGAGCTGCTCAAGAGCACGCTCACCTAAATTTGATGAGTCAGACGTCCAACAGACCCGAAAAAGCGTGCATACCATCGGCGGCGTTGAGATAGTTAACGTAGGCATAACCAAGCGAGCGACGGGTGACAGCGTCGCGGCAGACACGGATGCTATACGTACCGGGAGGATGAGAGACGCGTCTAGGCAGAGATTAGGGGTGGCCTGAGGGGCACGTACCTGGCGACGGGGCCAATCATGTTGAATATCTCAAACAACATGGCCTCGGTGACCGTGGGGTCCAGCTCTCCGACATAGAGAGAAGCAGAAGGTGCAGGCAACGCCGGAGGCGGGTTGTAGGCCGGGACAGGAGCAGGAGCCGGGGCCGGAGCAGGAGCCTCCTGGACGGGCTGAGGAGGGACAGATTCCTGGGGCTGAGCGACAGCGGGAGAGGCAGACATGGTTTTTTCTGGAGGGGTTAAGTGGTAGTCGTTACTGCTTTGTGGACTTTTCTGCGACTGGGGGCGGATGAGCGATTGAAAAACGGGCGGCCAGCGGCAAATGAGATACGCACACAGGAGGCGACAAGGCAACTGCTTTTTAGAAGTTTTTTTGGAGTATAGGTTTTATGTATGTGCTTTTGACCTGGCCGTCGACAACGATGAGCTCGAGCCCAGCGAGCGGCGGGAGGGACGTACCTTAGATGACGGTTGAGAGAAAACAGCAACGGCGCAGGACCTTCGCTTGATATGGCTGCGAATAATCAAACTCCGACACTCACACGCGCCCAGAAGACATAATAGGGCGCAAATTTTGTGACAAAGAGATTTGTTCAGAGACAATGGACAATGCATTGGGTGGCCCAAAGGACAACATAAGTATTAGCGCAATACATAATCACTACACACAGCCCATCCGTAAGTACACCTCCATAGTCCGTCTTGCTCTTTGTCCATACTCGCGAAGGTCAACCCCGCGTAAAGTACGCCTTGGCTCCATGTGTCGCCAGCTCTGTCTTTGCCTAGAAACAAATGTGTCAGCGACGGACAGCGACACGTCTCGCGTACAACTAGCCTTCTCTACCGAATGCCCAGCAGCATTGTGATGCGCCCAAATCTGCGAGGCAAGTTGTGGCTAAATAAACCAAAACAAGTCGCAGTGTTTCGTACCTGACGGTAATACCAGGCGTTTCCTAGACCCTGCAATGTCCACCCAACTGTGGCAATTGTGCCCAAGATGGCCGCCACAAAGGAGTGTTTGATAAACATTTGTATTGTCGAAATTAGACCGGCGGAACCAGTTCTGGATGGAGGGTTAGCAGAGGACATACCCGAGACCCAAAAACCTACCCTGGGATGCCGATAATCCTGCATCATATAGCGCGTTGAACTCAGTGGCAATATTCGAGCAACACAACCACTCACATGTAGACCGAGAACAACAGGTGCCATCCACAAAAGAAGAAGTATAGGTCTATAGACCGTCATATAAGGAAAGGTGAGTGAATGGAGACAATAACTTACAATAGTACAGGGCTTGTTCCTGGCCATATTGTTCAATATAGCCATCGGCCATGGCGAGTACAGGAGCTCACCTTCATGTAGCCATTGTATATTGGCCTATCACAAGCTCAGTGCCGACATGGTAGCCAATTGAACGAGATGCATACCGGTACCACAACAGGAACGACAATGGCGTGATGAATATCAGGTATCTGCGTGGAGGGGGACATACATTAGGACATCACGGAGACAATAGCAAGTGACTGACCCTATACTCGAGCCTAGGTCGCTTCCGCCATTCGAGGAGCCAGAGATGAGGATGAATATGCATGAGATCATATTAATGATGAGGGTGCCGGCAAGCACAAGCCATAGCTGATACAGTCTTGTAATTAATGGACGAGAGGCTTCTGGTATTTCGTCCTGGATAGAGTGGAAGATGAGGGGGAAAACTAGCAGAGGATGTGCGCAGCAGTCAGACACGCCAATGCAGTCAGGAAAGCCATGGAGCACGAACAGGGCGGCCAGTTGTTTCTGCCATGCTTGCGGATATGGTCTGCCTTTTGCGCGAGTTCCTGTTCTCTTCGTTCGAGCTCGCGCTCGCGCCGGGCGAGCTCTTCCATCCGTGTGGCGTGGTCGCTACCTGGGAGCCCGGAGCTGGACGAAAGCGGGGCGGGGTCCTCGAAGGGATTTGCATCGAGGGAGTGGGTGGAGGCGAACGGATTTTCGTTATAGTTGTCTGCCGCGACATGGCCGTTAGCGAGTGCGGAGGAAAGAGAGAAGCGACGTACTCATCGTGGCGGTCGTGACTGTCCTGCACCAAGTCCGAGCGCAATAACGGGAGCGAGGGCGTCGGCGCACGTGCAGGTTTGGGACGCCCGCGAGCGCTCAGGGAGGCAGCAGAGCCTGGGACGGGGGCTGGTGCGTGGGAACGGACTGCGCCGCGGCGGGGGGGGGGCTCGGCCATCGGTCGCCGTAACAACCTGCTCGGTCCCTCGGAGGACGGCGGCGACGGGCGCCTGTTGTTTCTGTTTCGCCGTGTCGGAGTGGCTGAAATCGTTAATGAGGCGAAGCGAGCTCACACAAGGATCTACAACGCTCGGCAATGCTATCTTGAAGGCAACTGTCGTGCTTGAGCCAACACGGGTCCGCGGAGAGTGCGCAGGGGAGGGTCAGGACGCAGGACGAGGATGGCCCTGCTGCTGCTGCTGCCGGGGACTGGGATCACACATGGCGTGGGAACGGAGCGCGAAATGGCAAAAATAGCTGCTTTTTCGTATAAAAAGGGCGGACGTGCTGGACAACCTTCATCGGCTGCTCTCTTTCCCCTTCAGCGCGGTCTTCATTCCCTTCCGCTTGGCTCTTTCCTTCTCGCGTTCATCTTTGACGGTAAGCTTCTTCTCCTCGCCTCAGCCTGCCCTCTTCACATCCCCGTTCACATTCTCATCCTTGCTTGTTTTTCTCCTAGCCGTCACTCCCTTATAAAAACCCTCGTTCTCGTTCCTATCGACTCCAACACAGTCGCACTTCCACTCTCTTGCGTCAAAGTTCACCTCAACGCCAGCCACAACATGTTCAGCATTCTCTCTCTCGCCACCCTCGCTCTCTCTGCGCTCTCTGCGTCGAATGCACTTGTCATTCCCCGCGCTACCGCACCGTCCTCCTACAGGACCGACATCTTGGAGGTACGTTCACAATGCCGCTATCTCCGTTGTCTTTTTCTAACACCCGCTTTAGCCCTACGCAGAGTACAACGCTCGCTACATGGCGATCGGATGCCAGAGCAAGCACAACACTCCCTTCTTCGACGCGTGCTGCCACCCTCTCAAGGTCGGCGAGACCGTCGAAAAGAACCGTCCCGCGGAGTGCCGCGTTGCTGCCTCTGGTAGCTCCGCTGCCCCTACAGCCACTTCGGTAGCCGCTCAGCCCTCTGCGAGCGCAGACCCCGAAGATGAGGATGATGGCGACTGCGACGAGGATGAGCCCGAATCCTCGGTCATTCCCAATACCACTGCAGCTCCCTCGCCTAGCCACGTTGCGACGACATCGGTCGCTCCTACTACTGCCCCCGCTACCTCTGTGGCACACACTTCTGCGACCCACACCTCCACTCCAGTAGCTCCCAAGCCTGAACCTACCACCTCCAAGGCGGCGCCCACCAGCAACCAAGCCGCCCCAACGCCCAAGGCTTCTTCCCCTGCGCCTGCAAGTGATAGCCAGATATTCAGCGGTGGATTCGCTACCTACTTCTTCCAGAACGGTGTTGCCGGCGCATGCGGCACTGTCCACTCGGACAGCGATCTCATTGCCGCCATTGACCAGGACCGCTATGGCAACTCCGGTGTCAAGTCGTCGCTCTGCGGCAAGCAGGTTAGGATCACTAACGCCAACAACGGCAAGTCGGTCACAGTGACCATTGCAGACGACTGCCCTACCTGCAAGAACGGCAACTCCATTGACCTTTCTCATGGTGCCTTCCTTAAGATCGCAACTGAGGCAGAAGGCATGGTTCCCAGTACGTAATTTCTTCGCTTTGATCGATATCTCGCGACTGACTAAAACCTTTCACAGTTAAATGGTCCTTTATCTAAGCCATCCCGTTCCTGTTAGATTCGGCTTTTTCTTCATTTCCTATCCTGCTTTCCTCACCACGCATTGATTGCTTTCCCCCGCGACCTCGGGCTAGCTCCCGTTGTTCGATAGTCGAACAGCGTTGGCATGTAACATGGCGGCTAAGATGTCCTTGATGAGTCCCTAACGACCCTGGTGGTGGTAGTACCCCTCGAAGATGTTTGGGTCCGCCTTGCCTACACGCCTCCCACGACGACACGCTGTTCTTTTTTCTTTGTTGCCCTGTTGTATCGTTGTCTTCCTCATTCTTCTTCAGCTGTCCCACTATTGCATTCTGTATCCATACTTGTGGTTTTTAGATGTCCTTTTTTCCTCTGGTTCGCACCTGGGTTCCATCTCGGTTAGTTAGATACTTTCCCTCGTGGAACAGTTTGTGCGCTTTTTGTCCTAGAGTCACGCTGCGCGAAGAAATATATGGCTTGTATGTTACTCATGCCTTACATTAGACTCGGAAGTTTGAGTTTGAGCTTCGCGGTGGTTCCAGCGCACAACCGCGGACTGGAAGGTGACCTCAAGATCTGTGGATACGCCTAACTTGATCGCGGTCACCCGGTGCCGCGCGACATGAAACAGCGCACGTGACGTCAGTGTCGACGCGATTTAAGAAGCTGCATTACTGCGACCACCTCCAACGCCGCGGATTCCTTGCCTTCTCCTTGCTTTCCCCTAAATTGCACCCTCGTTGCGCCAGTTGATTGTTATTCGCATCCCTCACGTAAGGGGTCATGCAACCCGTCCTGCAGAAGATACTTGTCGTCGGCGGAAATGGATTCGTAGGTACGCACTCAGGCATTCTGTCGGGCACGACGCACATCAATGTTCATTCATGCGCTTGAAACTATGTAGGCTCTGCCGTTTGCAAGGCAGCTCTTGCACGTGGAATGCAAGTGACTAGCATTAGGTGAGTTGGACTTGCGCAATTCATTCCGACGCAAAATGCTGCTTCCTGGTATGCGTTGTGGACTTGCTGGTCGGCGCATTCCCAACAAGCACGCAATGACAGGGTAGCCTGCATGTCGTGTAGCATACATGTCATCTGGTGTATATGAACTAACGAGCGCATTGTCTTGCTGAATTCATACAGTTCTTCTGGGAAGCCGTACACGACTCCGAAGGGACACTCGCCGGCATGGACATCTAAAGTGTTTGAATTCTCCTTTCGCATCGCCTTATTCCGTGGCGTGCTCACTGTAATCTGCCCCCTTGTGCCTCCCATCTCTTAGGTAAGTTGGCAGAAAGCAGATGCCCTCGACCCAGGGACGTATGCCCACCTGATGCCCGGCGCGACGGCTGTCGTTCACACCCTCGGGACACTGCTCGAAGACCCCCGGTACAAGGAGGCGTTGAAAGAGGGCAACGTTCCTAAATTGTTAAACGCTTTTCTGTCTGGGTCGACCTCTGGTGGGAGGTTAGACGAACCCAGCGAGAAGCCAGGAAGCTACGAGCTTCTCAACAGGGATTCTGGTACGTTACATCGGTCCCGAGTTCAAACTCCTCCTTCGGACTAGTTATGATGCCAGTGCGTTGCTTATACTGACTGTTAATTGCGGCGTGGACAGCTCTACGCATGTGCGAGACGTTTGCTTCCTCGAAGGCTGCCGTTCCATTGGAAGGCCGCCCCCGGCCGTTCGTGTATGTGTCTGCAGAGGATATATTCAGACCCTTCATTTCCGCAAGATACATCGAGACCAAACGAGAGGCAGAGGTGCAAATTGACCGCATGGTCGCGGGGAACCCCGACCTGCGTCCGGTGTTCATTAGACCAAGTACGTCGTGCCCGTCCCTCATCCTTCATTTCTTTATGCTTTTAATGGGGTACATTGCGCTTTGTTCTCTGCTCCTTCTCTTTGCTTCTGGAGCGTAGCATATGACACTCGTTGCTGACACGTGCGCCGTTTCGTGTTGGTCACCAGGTCTGATTTACCACCCCCACTTCCGACCACTTACATCCCCGCTGGCCGCGTTGCTCGACTTGTCTGCAACTATACATTCTAGCGTGCCTCGAGGGTTGCCTACGCCAGCCGGGTTGCTCCGGTCTATCGCCTCCAGAGCCGGAGTCTCCCACTCTGCCAGTCGACCAGACGCCAGCCCCGCTCTCGCCGGGTCGACGTCCCCTCTGGACTCGGTGGCGAACGCTCTGACTATCCCCCCGATCCATGTGGACCATGTCGCGGAGGCGATTTGTATCGCGGCTGATGTTGCGAGGGAGGATGTGAGGGGGGTGTACGGCGTGCGGGAGATCCGGGAGCTCATTGGATGGCGAGAGAAGGGCCAACAGCAAGCTTCTGTTCCCAACCATGTATAGAGTCTACAGCGTATTAATATCTTGGTCGTAACATCCCCCGACACAAATGTCAGCTGTACCGTTGCAGACTGCTTCTGCAGCTTCACTGAATGACTGTGCACTTTGCAATAGCGTCAGGAGCGGATGTGTGTGGGAGAAAAGGCAATCACGAAGGGTGCCTGAGTTGTAAATGGGTGGATGACGCGACTATGTAGTGCGAGCTGAGTCAAACTCGTTGGGGTCGCAGGGTGGTTCCAGAGGCCGTTATATGTTGCGTTCTTGCAATTCTCTCGTACACCCCCAACTGTCCCCCATCACTTGAAGCTCGTCGCCGTTGGCCATCGTCGACGCGGCAGCACGGCTCACTGGCGAGTGGAACGATAAGCTGTGCAAAACATCTCTCTAGTGCGCCCCAGCGAGGTCGCCTGATTTTCCCAGCTCCGTAGGCCGTAAGCGAGGGCATATATTTCGACGAGTCATTCAGTGCTGCTCTACACCGTCCCCCCCTTCTTCGCGGTCCCCTCGCGTGCATGTCCGTCCTCCTGCGACTTCCCGCCCAGGCTGCCGCCCCAAGCAGGCATGCTTTCAGGCTCGCACTCCTGAACCAGTCCCGGGGGTTCGGACAGTCCCCCACGAACAACAAGGCTCTCCCATTCTCCCTCCATGAACTGGGCACCACTGGTCCCTCCGCTGCTGGCGCTCAGGGGGCCACCGACAGCGCAGGGGACGGGAAGCTGAGGATGCTCATGTTCGGGAAGCCTGGCGCGGGGAAGGGTACCTTGACGAGTCGGCTTGTGCAGAAGTACGATATCTTGTCGCTGAGCACTGGGGATTTGTTGAGGCAACACATTGCCGAGAGGTTCGTTACATACGATTTGCTTGCTGTGCTCCCGTCCCATGTGTGTTGAATGAATGTTTCCGTTTGGTCAGCACTGAGGTTGGACGAATGGCGGAAGAGATTGTGGCTACCGGCGGTCTTCTTCCAGATGAAATCATGTTGCGAGTCGTCACGAGCAAGCTAGACATGCTGCAGAACAAACACTGGATCTTGGACGGTTTTCCCCGCACTGAAGGTCAGGGCAAGATCTTTGACGAATATCTACGGTACGTGACTTCCCCACACTTGTCATTGCTTGGCATCCTCACAAGCGCAAACCAGACGACGAAGTACCCCCCTCAGCCTCGTTGTCAATTTGGACGTCGCAGACGAGGTCATCTTGAGTCGCATCTCTGACCGATGGGTCCACCTGCCCTCCGGCCGCGTCTATAACCTTTCGTACAACCCTCCGAAAGTTGCGGGTCTCGATGATGAGACTGGTGAGCCGCTTACGAAACGACCAGATGACAATCCCGTACGTCACTTCGACAATCTCACCGCAGCAGCCCTCTGACATTTTGTTATTGTATTTCACAGGAGATCTTTGCCCGGCGACTGGAGAAGTTCTACGCTCAAACGTCCCCATTGCTCGGCTACTACCAGACCAAGGGAGTCACTCCTGTCGTCTCCCTTACAGGCGCAACGTCGGATGAGATTTGGCCGAAGCTTGAGAACCTCATTCGTAGCCGCTTCCCCTCTGTCAAGGAGCGTGTGGAAGACAAGAGGAAACAGACGATACGCCGGAACAGCTTGACCGAACCTACTGTCCGTCACGCAGACCGGGATAGCACCTCAACAAAAGCATGAAACAAATTTTGTTTCGACGTTTGACCTCACCTTTTCGTTCTACTAATCATTCCCCTTGGAGGGCCTCTTATTTTTCGCGGTTGTGGTTGGTTATACTGGTCTGATGCTTCTATTCTTCAATGTTTGTACAATTTTGTATCTCTAGCTGCTCGATTTTCTCCTTCGTTATCTCTCATGCATATGGATTCATTCCTTCGCATATCGCCACAGTACTATTAGTAGTACAATTATATAGACTACCTCAATGCATACCTAACGTGCTTCTCGTCAATACCAAACAGTGCGCGACAAAAGGAATCGATAGCTTACATTTTGACGTCGTATAAACCAGGCGGGAAGCCGAGCTGGAGCTGTTCATGCAGGAGAGTGAGACCTGCATCCGCAAATGCTTTCTTCCAAGCCATGTCGGACCTACAGCAAAGGTGAGATGCAGTTCATGAATAGAGTACCAAGCTCTACACACCTCGTTAGACTCGAATCAGACTCGTCAAAGGATGTTCTGGGACCTCCATCTTCTGCATCTCTACAAAGGTTCTCTTTAACCACGATCACACTGCGCATCGGTTCGCGCAAAGCGAGTTTACACCTCTTGAAGAACGCAACCAAATCTTCGTCACTGAGATGTCCGAGACACCACTGACACCAGATCACGTCGAACTTGGTATCCATATCGTCTTCATCAGGTGCATAGCCGATGCGAGTGAGCACCTCCGTGCCCTGCCTCGGATGAGAAGGATCGAAGGCTTGTAAGGTCCCGCGAACAAATGTTACACTCTTGGCCTTCTCCTTGATCCCCTTCCACCTCGAAGTCGACGCATCGGCAGACAAAACCTCGTCCCGCTCACTCGCCGTCCCGCGTCTTACGGCTTCCCCTATGAAACTCTCTACAGGTTCGACCAGAACGACATCGTGAATAAGATGGAGAAGGACATCTGATGTCACTCGTCCGACACCTGCTCCGACGTCAACAGCCCGAAAGCGTTTGGTGGGCGGGTAAGAAGGTTGGAGAGGACGGAGGGAAGAGGGAACTGTGCAGAGGTCTGGGATGAGTTGCATGAGGAATTGGCGTGAGCCAAGAGCATCGACTCTGGGCAGTGACTATAATTTTAGGATGTTGTGTGAGTTGGTGTTTTTTCGTTACGCCGGGGCGAGCTATGCTTACGCCTGTACCAAATCCGCCTATCCTGGTTCAAACACTATGAGTACGAGGGAATCCAGACGGTCAGAAAGTAACATGCGTACCGAGGACACCATCGTAGTTAGCAGGTTGACTGTTCCAGTAGTCGATGCCATGTTCGACCACTGGCTGAGGCGCAGCATTTGAAGGAGGCATTGAAGTTACTAGAGTGCTCGGAGTTATTTCAGCGAGATGTTGTGAAGTGCTCCGCCCAGCAGTCTGCCAGTGAAAATATAGAATCCACATGTTCAGTTCACTGTGTCTAGGTCATGGATCTATCCTGACCTACATCAAGCAATTGTCCTTGTCAGCCTCGGTTTGTGTGAATTGAGCTGCAAGAGAGTTGAGAAATCTTCAAGCTCTCGAATTTCAAACAGCTTCGAGGAGAAGCAGATCTGGATCTACGATCTCTAGACAAACAGGAGACAACAACGCGCTCGCGAACGCGTCCAACGCTCTTCATTAACTCTCACACCACACGCGAACATCCTCACATACCTAAGCTTCAAAGGGACTTCATCACACTATGGACGCAGAAATAGCAGATATATGGGACATGCCTGTCGCCCCATCATCCCCCAAAGCCGCACCACCCGCGAATGGCACTCCAAAACGACGAACTACGCTCTTCCTATCCGACTCGGAAGATGACACGAACAGTCCGAGCAAACGAAAGTCAGCATCACCTCAACCTCGTCGTACGACGACCAGGTCGAAACCACCAACGAATATTGATGCGTTATTTGACGATCTGGACGATGACGACGGGTTCAAAGACCTCGCACCTTCGCTAGACTTTGACGCGTTACAACGTCAAGCAGAGGCGGAGGCTGCGAAGAAGATAGCCAAAGAGAAAAGCGCAATCTCTTCACTTTTAGAGATTGATGATGATGGTGCTGCAAATGCAGGGCCTGCCGGGAAGCAGAAGGGCAAAGACGAGGAGGAGGGGGAGAAGAAGAAGCGGAAGCCTATACCTAGGCTTGATGAGACGCGTCTGCTCAGCTCGGAAGGCTTCCCCGCGTTGCTGAAAGAAGCCAAGAAGTTCAAGCCCAAGGGCAAAGGACATGAGGTATACACTTCTCTGGAAACTCTTAATAGTCCTACTCATGCTGTCTCACTTAGGCGTCTGACTTGAACCGCTTACTTCAAGTGTACCAGTTCTGGTCACATAGGATGTACCCAAAGACGCAGTTCAGGGATACAGTCCAGCGTGTAGAGAAACTGTGCCATTCGAAGCGCATGCATGTAGGCTTAGCTCTACTATGCCATGAGTTGTCAGTTGTTGATCCCATATCCTTCTTCAGGTCGCGCTCAGCGTATGGCACGACGAATTCCACGGCCTCACTAACGGGCGAAAACGTGATGATCCTATCGACCTCACATCAGATGACGAGCAACGTCGATCCTCGGGTGATGAGGACACTGGCAGGCGGCAGAGCGAGAATCCTCCTGCGCAGAGGAACTCGCCCAATCCTGGACCTACGAATACCAACGAAACGACTTCTCCGCGACCGTCTACTACTGACCACCCTCCTCCCGCCGCCACACCCGCTGCGAAAAAGACGGTCCAGGTGGACGATGACTATGACATGGACGCGATGATTGCTGAGGATGAGATGCGGATGTTCGAGGAAGCTGAACCGGAACCTCCAAGTTCCCCACCTGCACAACAGAACTTGATTAACCCACAGCCATCTACGTCCGGTCATCCCTCCAATGCAACGGCCGATGACGATGAAGACTATGATGCAATGTGGAATGACTTGGACGCAGGTGGCTTTGACTACGAAGCTGCGTTAGCAACTGTAGACAGCTCGACAGCTGCTTCGGCGAATAAACCTACTGCACCATCACGAACGCAGGGAGAGGATGATGATGAAGAGATGTGGGATATGGTGAGGGAGCTGGAGAAGGAGGAAGCGGCAAAGAATCAGTCGCCTACTCTTACCAGCGAATCTGCCCCTCCACCGGCTCCTGGAAGGGATGGCGAACAAGATGCACCGCGGGCCACCAACGATGAGGGTTGGGATGAAATGTATGCTTGATGACTTGTGGCTTATGATCTTCTCTTCATCCTTGCTTGATATATGGGTATCATTCTCGCCGCTACGCTGGTCCGTTCAGACCGACAACGTTAACCAACATATGCTGATAACAGTGGTATCTTCAGTTTCGGGCAAAATACTAATCGCTTCGACCTCCCTCCCACAGTGTGGATCTTGCGGACTGGGTAACTGCAGTGAGATTGTGAGATAGAATACATGCATGTAGAATACGGTACGAGAAAGATATTAAGGAGCTCGAGAGATACAGTTGTGAACACATAGATAGATATACAACACTGTCTATCCTGTTACCATGGCGCATTTGGTGGAGCACCCCACCCAGAGGATTGTTGAATCATCGCTGCTCGCTGAGGATTCATGCCAGATGGGGGGTTTGGCGGTGGAGGTTGACCGTAACCGGGGGTCTGATAACCAGCATAAGGCGTTTGCGGCGGCGGCATGCCACCAAATTGTGTCGCGGGAGGTGGTGCTGATGGTGCACCAGGGCGGGGACCATAGGGATTGGGCGTGCGGCCAATCTGCCGCACAGACATATGACCAGGCGTTGCGTGCCCAGGGGCCGGTGTCCGAGCAGGAGTGCGTGCTCCAACGTATGGCGTCTTGCCACCACGCCCGCCAGCACCGCTCAGATTTTGGGACTCGTGCAAATGTCTGACCTTGAAGGCGTCGCACAACTCAGGAACTCCGGCGGCAGGTGTCTCGAAGAGATAGTAGGCTTCAGGTGTGACGCGGACGGGCTGAGGCGATTGTCAGCACTCGCATCTAGACAAGAAAGTGCATTTGACTTACCCAGCTTTGCACGGTAGAATTTTTCGAGGCAAGGAAGCAGAGGTTAAAGTGTCCCGGACGCTTTCTGTTCAAGGTGAATCCGTATGCGCTCTTGGCTGGATTAGCGGCGACGAAATTCTTGAGGAAAAGATCTGCGATATACAGTTAGAAAGTAGAACATCATCGTTCGAGGTAGATACGTACGAAGATCCTCTTCCGAACCCGCTTTGAACTTCTCGTGGGCCATGAGTTCTTCGACCTTGCGGGCCATAGCTTGGACATGGTTCACGATCAACTCGTCCAGATCCGAGTATTGATGTGAGCCATCGACGATCAGCCTTGAACCAACCCCCTGCCCGGTAGCATCCACACCCGATTCGACGACATCTGATAACAGTTTAGCAGCCATATTGAGGAGGGCGAGTACACGACTTACCGATATGTTGGTAAAGCTTGTCATCTACTTTCCAAGTGACAGCGATATGATTCGCGCCCTTGGATGATGGTCGAATCACCACATCTCCACGCTGCTGTTTGTCCAGGAAGGCCTCGGCTTGTGCCGCATTGAAATTGTGGAAATTGGGATGTTTGATGACTCTCCTGGCTTTGTCCACCTCCGCACGCTTTTTCCTCGCCTGCAGTTCCATGTCCCGTTCAAACTGTGTGACGTTCCAGTAGTCGTCATGTTTTACACGACGATACTGCGCGTCCCCTTGTCGAACGTCCCCAGGCCGGGAGGATAGTTCGACACCAAATGAATCGTCGTCGAGGCTCAGTTTGACGTCGATGATTACACCCTGAATTGACTGGCCCTTCTTGACAGTGTTTCTGGTAGACGACACGGGTTCATCCGCCAAATATTGGGCGTTGATAACACCCTCTATCCCGGAGTCCAATCTGACCATGACGAAACTATCGTTCACCCGGAGCACGATGACGGAGACGATGTTCCCTATGCGTAAGGTACTCTGGTTCTCACCGGTTAGCATAGTCAGCACGTCCCAATCGTTCGGTAGTTCGAAGTTCTTGCGCATTTCTCCAAACGGCTTCAAGAGTTCGGCACGAATGACGTTCAGCGTGTGTCGTTTCTTGTCTTGACTCGTTTCATACATGTTCACAGCGAAGTCGTCCAAATTGAGCTCGTCGAGCTTCTTGACATTGTCCTCATCGTTCATGATAAGCGATACAACGTAGGATGGGTGCTCGTCGTGGACATCTTCCTCGTCAAGTTCCAGTGCGTCTGTAGCCATTTTTCGAGCCAACTCGTAGTCTTCAGGGTGGATTCGCGTGTTATCCAGAGGATCTGGTATATCCGCATCTTCGTCTCTACGACTCTTGGACGGCTTGACCGAATCAGTGGACTGAACGATGCGTAGGAACCCTGCAGCATTCAGGAATATCTTCGTTGTCAAGAGCCCGTTCTTAATAAATTGCTCGCGATTCGTCAGAGTACCACCCTATGCCGAAGTAAGTTTGTGTACAATGAAGCAATGCAAGAGACTTACAATCCCGGCGATCTTCTTGACGAGGACTTGTGCCTTACGAGGTCCGAGACCGCAGACGAAGGGAAGCAGACATTGGTAATACGAATCGGTCACGGCACGGTTAATGTCCACTCCGACCTTGTTGGTAACATCAACCAGCACACGCTCTAATGCCGTCAGTAGCTTCTCTATTGGTATCTGCGGCGAAGCGTCAGCGCGAGGGAGGATGGTCCAACATTGAATGACACCAACCTGATGGTGAACGCCTTCAACGTAGGAAACAGCAGCGATGTCTGCTCCTAGAGCGGCGTACTCGTTCAAAGGGCTCTGAGCATAGCGCGCCAAACCAACACAATATTTCGCGATTGTCGACAACGCGCTAAACTCTTCGTCCGCCCGCTTGCTATTCTGGTACAATCGGGCAATCTCGTCGTAGACATAGATGACAGGGATATTAAAGGTCTCCTCGGTGGTCGGCGGGGTGGGCTCTCCCCATGCTGAAACTGAAGGGTCTGGAGGTGGCGGGTTGAGGAGCTCCTTGACACGTTTGCTCAAGCTGGTCGTTGCGATGCTGAAGCCGCCAATAACAATCACGTCTGGCCGTCGACGCCTGAGGATATCCAGGAACTCGTCCTTATTGTCTTGATCGTACAGGTTGTCCAGTTTGGTATGTTCACGCAAGCGGCCTGCTTCGTCAAGGAACACTACCGCAATAACGTCCTTCTGTGGATTACCTTGACCCCAGGACATTGCCAAAACGGAAGGTGTATCACCAGCTTGCATTTCAGGTGTGTGATATGGTGCGACATCAACGCGCTGAGGAGAATGAGATCATTGCGTGGAGGTACAGAGACGTGGTACTTACGCTCCTAAGGACCTGAGCGGAAGCGCGACAGTAGAAGTCCTCGGCTTCTTCTCGCAACCATTCGCGGGTCCATTTCACCGCAGCAGGCAGCAGGTGCTGGTCGATCGTCTCCTGAATAACACGCAAACGCTCCGCATTCCAAGTCTGTGAGGTTTCAGAGTAGTTATCTGAGGTGAATGCATCATGGAGCCTGCGTTCGAAAGCGGATTTGGCTTCGGCTGGTAGGTGTATGGAAACAGTTACCAGATGTTCAGACTCCGCGGTCAATATGCTGAGAAACTGAGACGTTTCGAGCATCTCGGTGACAGGTTTGTTATGAAGGTACTTGAAGTTCTGTGGTGTTTCGTGTCAGGAACACTGGCAATAACATGACGGGTATGAAACTCACGAAGTATGGATCATGCTCTGTGATCTTGTTCACGCCACGTTCGGTTGGCAGAACAGACACTTGGGCATGCAATTTGAATACTTTCCGAATCTCCTCGCGGAGAATAGGATCCTTGCCTAACTCGGTCGCAATGATCATGCGAGCCCGGCGTAGAAGTTCTTCCGGAGCCAAAGCTTTGGAGGGATCGGAATCCACAAACTGTTCAGCGTAGGCGATGGGGTTGACTTCAGGCTCGTCGACAAGATGTTCAGGAGTATGTGCGATGACATTTTTCACAATCTCGTGAGATTTGATACCGAAACCCTACCCACGAGAGACAATGGTGAAAACTCTACTTCTTTCACCGATACGGACAACTCACCTCAGCCAAATTAGCGACGATGCTCTTCTTCGCTAACTCATAAGCGGACACGCGACTGGGAAGTTTTGACTTCTTGACCTCTTGTTGCTCTTCGTCATCATGGAAATGCATCTCGAACTGTCGCTTCTGATTCTCGCGGTATTTCATTGTCAACCATTCGGTTGCATCAGCGACGGCCTCGACACTGTCCACCCTGGGGCGGATAACTTCCTCAAAGTAAGGATCAGAGACTCCGATGCGAGAGTAAAGAGAGTCCAACGCCTTTCGTCTCTCGACAAGTGATCGATACTTCTGACCTAAGGTATATACGCGCCAGAGGTCATCCAGGGTGAGGAGTTCGACCCGTGTCCGGAGGTCCGTAGGGTTGAAATAGGAAATATAATCCCGTTTATGCGTCCAGATGTAAGGCACTTCAAACTCTTGGATGAACAGAAAGCGTAGAGCATGAGTGACGGCCTGAACTAGATCCATCAAGAAGCGATGGAACTGGCCATCTTGTCGGAAGAAATCACGTTCTTTGCGAGACGAGAGGCGAGTGACAACCCATTGTGCTGCATCGTCCAAGTCGTTCTCCGTGAGGGATTGGTTCAAAGACAAAGTCGCAGATCGAGAAAGCGAGGATGTAGCCAACTGCATTCGTTCTGGCGTATCATGCGCACGAATGAGATCATCGTCTTCGGTAAGCATGCGGGCTCGAATCTCGGATGGCTCAAAGACCTGTAGCAACACTTCAATATATGCGTGTCGAATAGAGAATTTTACACATACGTCTTGATATCTCATGTCGGGTTTGGCCTGCTCCTCGTCATTCGGCAACTCATCATCACCTTCTAGTGCCCAGTCAAAGTCATGACCGTCGCCGAAAACCTCATAGATCTCTTCCCATGCACTACGAGGAATGAGTATCGGAATTTTGCTCATCGAAAGAATGCATACCTGGCGTCGATGCCAGTCAGTTCTGGCCGAGATCCCATGGCTCTGCGACGTTCTTTCTCTAGGCGTTTTCTCTCTCTTCTTCGCTCTTCGCGGGCCTCCTCATCCATAGCACCCGGTTCTTCCTCTTCCTCGTACTCGATGAAGTTGTCCATGTCGTCCATATCGGCATCTTCGTCGTCCTCACGTCGTCGTTCATCGTCCCAAATGTTGTGGATGTCCTGCACTTTGGGGAGGTCAAGGTCATCTTCTTCATCGGAAGATTCGACAACTGCATGTCGTTTTGAGGATGAGGGTGCCTGTGGCGACTCAGAGTCACGACCACGACGCAAACGTGTTAAACGATGCTTTCTGCGTGAGAAGGATGCGCCGGTATTCTCTTCAAGGAGCTCCAGATCGTCTTCCTCGAGCACTTCCTCCTCTGCACGTTCTTCAGCGGAATGTTAGTGGAACATACATGGATGTGATAATAAGTAACCATACCGCGATGGCGTCTCTTGCGCCTTTTACGACGACGCCTCCGTTCCTCCTCTTCGTCTGCTCCTTCCTCTTCTTCATCGTCCTCATCCACAATAAATCCCTCTCTAATGCGTCTCTCCTCTTCCTCGTCTTCCTCCGGTTCCTCTGAACTATCGTCGGAAATAGCAGGGCCCACAGAGTCGCCTTCACCTTCGTCTTCTTGGCCAGATCCTTGCATGGGATCGTCTGGTACCGGTGGTTCATTGTGAGTGGGTTCCCCAACTGGTGAAGACATATTGGCAGGGTAGAGGCAAGTCAGACACAAGGGTAGGTTCGGCCTGCTAAGCAAGGCAAGTTGGCACAATATAGACGCCGCATGACACTTTGTGTGTGACAACATGGCACGTGCATTGTCACGCCCCGTTTCGCCGCGGCAGATCATCATCGAGATTCGAGAGAAACTTGGAAGTGTTGTCCTGACGCTACGTTGCGCTATTGCGTACATTTTTATTCAATTTGCAGCTGTAACCACCATCTCATTCCTTCTTAGAGATAGCTATGGCGGAAGATACAGCTCAACATCTTGCCTTCTTGCGGCTGGCTCTCGAGGAAGCGAAGAAGTGCATCGCGACTCCGACCGCGTTCTGCGTTGGCTGTGTCTTGACTGCAGCATACCCTCCTGGCTCACAGCCCGTCGTTGTTTCGACGGGCTATTCTAGAGAGCTTCCAGGGAACACGCATGCCGAGGCTAACGCTCTGGCGAAGTTCCGCGCATTGTCGGAAACAGATCTCCAGAAACTCATTCCCTCCCTTCCTTTCGGCACCTCGCCGCTGGAGTTACTGAAGACTGCCGACTGCTATACCACCATGGAACCCTGCTCTGTCCGGACATCCGGACTTCCCCCCTGTGCAGATGCTCTCATTGAAGCCGGTATTCGCAGATGCTTCATTGGCGTCGGCGAGCCAGACGACTTTGTGATATGCGAAGGGGCGCAGAAATTGCGCAACGCAGGCGTGCAAGTGATTTGGCTGAAAGGGCTGGAGAAGGAATGTTTGGAGGAAGCAAGGCGAGGCCATTGATCGTCAAACCAACATACATTGTACATTGCTCAAAAATTCTGAATTACATACAAACATTCTTCCCTACTTGTACTCTTAGATGATGATACAGATGCGCTGTTCTCTCAACCAAAGTCTATGCCAAGGCCTCTCTCACAGTATTTGCCCATTGTTCTACAATCTGCTGCGCCTGTTCAACAGTCATGATGGGCTCTGCGGCCTCTAGCGACATAACGACGGATCCGGAAGGTAGTTCTATAATATCAATCATGATATCGTCCTAATTGCATTAGATTAGTGAGGATCTTATGCGATGGATCACGGCGACGAATAACTTACTTTGATCAGGTCAGCCACCTGGAGATGGTTCACGAAGTCATCGGCTTCGCATATCTCTTCAGGAACAAAATACGGAACCTGGACGCACGTCAGCTTGACTAACTTATGCACTTCACAAGAATGCACACACCTCCAGAGGCTTCACCAACCGATGAGACTCATCCGCCACATCCGGTGCTACCTTGACTATGTTGACGTATACGTTGCAAAGAGGTTGCCCATTACCTCCAGTCCAGGTATCGAGCTGGACCAGATCCGTCTGTTCGACCATGGGTGAACGCCTACGCAAGTCCTCCTGAATTCGTGACGCAAGCTGCACAATGCCACCCGTATTTGCAACGTTGACATGTACAGGGAGGACGTTCATGCAAGGAATTGCAAGTCGTTCGACGCCATCAAAAGACAACGACCGGCCAGAGTGCCATAGGCCAAACGTAACTGAGTCATTCGACGTGTGAGCTGCTTGCACTTTACTCCACGCAGAGAGGAAGACTGCGTTAAGCGATAGTCCACGAGATTGAGCAACCCCTTGCAATGACGCCGTATCGGTAAGGGCATGAGTGTTTGTGTAAATTGTGCGCTTGTGGCTCGAACGCTTCGCCGATGTGTCTTGACACATTTGAGGGAAATAGGATGGCTTTAACGGAGCGGGGAAGATAGACTTCCAGTAGGCCTCTTGCTCCGCAACAGCTGCGTTAGTAGGAAGAGATGTACGCAACCAGCCAGTGAGATCGTTAGAGCTAACAGGTGCGTCTCCCGCGTACAAACGGCCCAGGTCGTCCATAAGTAATTGAAGGCTCCATGCATCGTATTGGAAATGATGCATATACACAATGAGGAATCGGTCCTGTTCAGAGGACAGTAGAAGACCTCTGGTAGGAGGCCTCTTCATCGAAGGCGGTGAACAGACGAGCATCCTCATCCGAGCTTCCACCTGCTGCTCTGGCATTGTAGAGCTATCCAAATGTTCCGTTGACCACGTCGAGTTCAACAACAGTGGATCGGGCTTGAAGATGACTAATCGAGGCTCCTGGGATCCCGGTGCGCAAGCGATAGAGGATCGCAATATGGAGTGTCGCTCAAGGAGAGACAGCCAAGCGCTCTGCAATCGCCCGACTTCCACGTCCTCCGGTAAACGATATACAAAAGCGTGCTGATGTCGCAGACGATGGCTTCGCTGCCATGCTCCCACTAGCCACTTGATTCCAGAAGATAGAGCGGTGACCCCTTCGATGTACGGTCTGCTTTCTGCGTCGAACCTAGCAAGAATTGCAGATACTTCGGCAGGAGGGATGGAAATGTCGGCCGAAGGGGATGTGTGCGAGGGCATAGCATCGACTGCGCTCGTCGCCCGAGCTCGAAGGAAGAGATCTGCGACTATTCTACTGCGAAGGATATCCTCAGCCCTAATGCGAGCCCCCGAGCGCCTAAGTTGGCCGGCAACCTGGATCGCAGTAATGGAATCGACACCGAGAGCGATTAGTGACGTTGCCGGGTGAATGTTCTCTGGCGGAATTTTGGTGGTAGATGCTATGAGGTCGCGCAGAGCGATGAAGCCCTTGTCGGTCTCGTCCACTGATGGGACAGGATCTTCGGCTACTTTGGTCTGCGAATGTGTATCGTTGGATCCTACGGGAGTCGCTTCAGGGATATCTTCCAGGCAGTTCGTTGCGAGGTTGTTAATCAGGTGCAAAAGAATGTCTTCATATCTAGCAAGCGCAGACTCAAGACCAGGAGCATCGAAGACGTCGCCCCTACACGCGGACTTGATCACGAAGCCTTCCTTCGTCTCGTGAACCTCAACGTTCAACGCATACTGTGAATAGGGAGTCAGAGACCTGCACATGATTGTCGATGAAAAACTTACTTGAACGTTGACAGTCGAGTCTTTCTCTTTCGAATCATCGAATTCCCAGATAGGTTCTGCGTGTAGCGACTTTGGGGGCATCGGCTGGAAGACGAAAAGGCTATCCCATAGCTCAGAAACCCCAAGTGCCTTCTGCAGCGTGCGCAATGAAGCGTGAGCCCACCCGAGAGCGTCAATGTTGGCCGCATGGACCGAGAGGATTACGTCCAAATTGTTCGCGTCGGGCTTCAGCTGTACTCGACTGGGAATCGTGTTCTGTTTTACTATCAGTATATGTCACTCCCGCGTACAGGATTAGTGACGGTACGTACCAACAGAGGACCAAGAATATCTTCTGCTCCCGCAACGTTGCGGCCCGCGACGACATGTCCAAATACGACGTCAGTGGATTCAGTAAGAACAGCGAGCAACTTCGCATATGCGGTTTGTGCTATTGCCTGTACAGTAACGGAGGCCAGACTGCGTGCACTCTCAATTGTAGCCTTGCTGATCGAGATTGGACGAATGGCAACATAAGATGCACTTTCTTTGACACCTTCGCGCCGGAGCATCCGTTTGACACGATCGAGGTCGCGGAGCTTCTGAGCCCAAAACGAAGTACCATGGCGCTCCTCTTTCAATAGCTGTGGAAGAACATCAAAGAATTGCGCAGACGGCTGTGTGGATCCACGGTGGTAAGCTTCCTGAACAAGTTGGAGAAGTCTTCCGACGGACAATCCGTCATACAGAGCATGGTGCATGACCAACAGCAACGATCGCTGGGCATGACTTTCGTCGTTTATGAGGTGTAGGAAGATCGGAGGACGGCTGAACCCTTCTCCAGATTCCCATGTCATGGATGACACCAACGCACGAAGATAATCGTCCGCGGAACCAGTCTGATCGGACGTGCCGTCTGACCACTTCAAGTCGACGTCAGAGTGAACAGCTTGTACCCAGACACCCAAGTCAGAGACGAAGTGGAAAGACGTTCGAAGTATGGCGTTGGCTTTTATAACTTCCATCCATGCATTGCGTAGGCGAGGGATGTCAATCTGGTCGTGCAGTCGCAAAGGGAAGACATGGTTGTATAAACGGCCTTCCGAAGCAACGGTCTTGCGAAAGAGATGAGAGAAAGAAGGACAAATAAGCACGACTACACATACCTGGGACAACATACCCGCCTGCAGCGCTGTTGTCGGATAAACATTGACTGTGTCGCCAGGGCCGAGTTTGATTGCGTCGAGGTTTATTGCTTTCGCGAGAGCATCACGCTCCTTTTCGAATGCGGATGGGGCGTCCTGGGACGGGAGGTGAGGAGTCTCATGTTGCTTGTTACCAACAGTGACGGCCATACGACGAATAGTGGGGGATCTCATAATATCCACGGATGACAATTGGAAGCCTTGCGCTCGCAAGTTGCGACTAAGACCGACCGATCGAATGGAATCAAGCCCAAGGCCAATGAGGGATGTATCCTCCGATATAAGATCTGGTGCAATTCGCAGGAAGCCTGCCACAACTCGACGAAGAGCGTCGACGATTCCCTCGTCTATGGGCAGCTTGTCTCCCTCAGTTTCGACGACGTCTGCCGTAAGATCTGTGTCGGGAGTTGCGGTACGCGACCCTACAACAGCGGCCAAGAGCTTATCGCGAGTCTCATCCTCACTCAGCTGCAGAGCGACATCTTCGAGACGTTTTACGATGCCCTCCGCGATGTCTTGAGGTATGTCGGACGTGAACGCGGCATGGACGATCAACTGATCTTCCTCCGGGTTGATCACGACCTCAACAGCAAGGACATACTAATCAATAGTTTAGTGGCGAACGGGTACTGTGCTGAACATATGACATACCTCTGGTTCGGGGTTCTGACTGCTAATCATAGTCCATAGAGCATCCGAACGGACTTCCTTGTAGGCCATGGAGAACAAGGTTTCGAAAAGACCCCCGCCTTCTCGAATCCAATGTTGGATCTTGCTCAAGGGTACATGCTCGTAATTCACGCTTGTTGATACATCATGCTGCACCTCCTGCAGAAGAGCGTTCGACTTCTGGAAGTTGACGCGGAATGGCGTAACACAGAGCAGAGGATATGGTGCATTTTCAACACCTTCGACGGGTAGTAGTCGACCGGAGCGGATGACCTATACGGCGCCGTGAATGTAAACTCTCGACGTGCATGCAGCTGGAATGCACTTACCCCAAAGACGACGTCATCTTCTCCATAGAGAGTGGTAGCAAGCAAGAATGCATAAGCTGACATCAGAAGCGCCTGAACGGTTGTGCGTTGGGTAGCAGCTCGGTCTTGTAGTGCGGATAGAGCGGTGGAGAATGGTTGGGAAGCCACTGCGAACTTGGACGATGAAGTTTCGCGCAAAACAGTCTTTCGCCAATCGAAACCTGCGAACAGCTGAGTCCAGTGCAACCGGGCTTTCTCGACGTCGATCGCATGAATACTGTCCAAAACACGGCTCGCGGGTGGAGTGGGCTGCAACGAATGGTGGAGGTAGGCGCGTTCCACATCATTCAGGAGTAAAGGTAGGGATATTCCGTCGAAGAGCGCGTGATGAATGGACAGGACGAGATAGTGTTGAGAAGGGGAGTAATAATGCGATAGTCTGAAACCAGGCGTCTCTGATAGATGTTCATTGATGTCGATTGACAACTGCGAAGACGGCGTGGACAAGAACCAATTTCTGAATTCATCGTCGTTATCCAGATCAGTTTGGTTCTCCGACCAGGGTAAGTGACAATCGTCGGGATGCAAGATAACTTGGACCAAGTCTCGCGCGAGGAAGAAAAGGGTGCTGAAGAAAAATCGTTGGCCTTCGCTCACAATACGATACCGACCAGTACTCACCGTAGGATGCTACGATCGGACATTACCGTCTTCCACGCGTCGCGTAGTTTGGCCATTGACGTCTCGGGCTTGCACTTGAATAGTACATGCTGAACGTACATGGTAGGCGTCTCAATTGAACGCGAAAGAACACCTTCTTGAACGGGGAAAGGCGGGAGTATATCTTCGGTGCGCACCGACGGATACGCATTGGCAACCTCGTCGCGCCAAGTCGAGGCGAACTGGTCCACGAATGATGACAAAACGCCGGGCGAAGACGACGCTTGAAGAATTTGACGAGCGACATTGCGGATAGTAGGGTCTTGCATGATGTCTCCAGCGGAAACATCGACCTTAAAAGACGACCTCAAACGAGCTGCTAATTTGATTGCGCCCATGGAATCGAGCCCGAACTCGAAAAGATTCGACGAAGCTCTCAACTTCTCCGGTGGCATGTGAAGAAAATCTGCGACAACGGCTACAATCTCTTTGCTATCATCCCCCAACGGTTCATCGCCATCGAGCTCGGTCTCTCCGGAAGCGCGCGTGAGGACGTCGAGGTCTAAGCTCGTGAAGAGCTGAACCAGGGCCTTAGCGTCAGTCTTGCCATTCGAGTTCAACGGAATCCAGCTCAGTGGAATGATATGACTTGGCCTCATGTAGCTAGCCAATCCTTGTTCGCAAGCGTTGCGAATCTTGGTCAACAACCCGGGCGGGGCCTGGACGGGTGTTGGAGCGCTGGTCTTACGCGTACCGATGGAAATGGAGCTGTCCCATGCGATGAAGGTGACAAGCTGGTCCACGCCAATACTAGGATGTTTCGCCAATACGGTCACGGCGTCAATGGAAAGGTCTGGGAGAGCACCATTGCGAACGATAGATGAGATGCCTTCGGATTCGATCCGTACACCCCTCAGCTTGATTTGCGTGTCAATACGGCCAAGGATCTCCAAGGTCCCATCCGGCATCATGCGCACCAGGTCGCCAGTGCGATATGCCCAACGTCCCTGGCCCTTCTCGGGGAATTCCAAGAACACTTTCTGCGTCAGATCTGGGCGACCATGATAGCCACGGCCGACCAAAGGGCCTTCCACGACGAGTTCGCCTGGCGCCCCTCGTAATACGATGTTCAAGTTTTCGTCGACCACGAACGCAGAGACGTTGGCAAAGGTACTACCTATGTTGGCTCTAGGTGTTACACGCTCCATGAAGCGCGCCGCGCACCCGATAGTCACTTCGCTAGGCCTGTAACGATGTGAGCTCATTCGCGCTGGATTCGAAACAAAGAGAATTTACTTACCCATAGAAATTCGCAAGGCGAACGGTGGGATGATTTGCCCATTTGTCGAGGATCTATCCGGACGTCAATTATTGTAATGGATGTCACGCTATGGTCGACATACCGCATCACTCATTTTCTCCCCTCCGCTAGCAATATAACGAAGCGTTGATGTATGGCCGGCGTTGACGTCGTCCTGTATAGCGCCCATGGTCGCTTCAATGAGACTCGGGACAATACCAAGATGTGAGATTCCGAGTTCCTTGATGTAGAAGGGAAGATCCTCGAGAAGTAAGGATCGAGGGGCAGAAATGATAGGAATTCCTGTTGCCAATGGCACCAGAATTTCGGCCAAGTGCACATCAAACGCCACCGCTACGGTGTTTGCATGAGTTTACGAATGAAGACTATACAGAGATCAACCCAGCAACTCACAAGCGATGGAAAGATAGTTTCCTTTCTTTGGATCATCCATGGGCACCCGAGCACACATGTCCGCCAAAGCCCAGACGGCTTCGGTGAGACCTTTGTGGGTCAGCAGACACCCTTTCGGAGTACCCGTCGTGCCTACGAGTTGGTCAGCTATTATTGTAGTTGTAGACGTACTACAGGACAATTGCTTACCGGAGGTGTACAATAGATACGAGAGGTCTTCGGGACCCGGAACTCTGAGCTCGTCATGTGACTCACGTTGAATGGCGTCTTGTTCCTTGGGATCGCTGACATCGAGGGCGGCAGCCCCAAACAGAGCGGACGAAGACACCTCGGACGAGGTTATGACGAAACGAGCACCAGAATCTTGCGCGATGAAAAGCTGTCTTTCTGACGGGAGCTCCGGGTCGATCTGCGCTATGGTTAGCGCAACTTGCAAATGAAGCAGAGAATGAAGTACGAACCGGTACATAACATCCGCCGGCCCGCAAAATACCAATGAACGCTACATGGAACCAGGTATTACGCGGCATACAAACGGCAACTCGGTCCTCAACCTGCAGTCCCTTGCGTATCAACCACCGACCAAACTGGTTCGCCAACTTATTCCATTCAGAGTAGGTTATTGATTCAACCTGCAGCGTCGAAGGATCTTCACCAGGAGCTAGGTACGGGAACCAGCGTACTGCAACAAGATTGGGGTCGGCCGCAGAACGTAAAGAGAGGTGGTCTGTAGCTGATTGGACATGTGGAACTCTCCAGTAGTGCTGCTTCCGCTGCTCCAGAGGTAGCTTCTCGTAGATAGAGATCAGTTCGTGGGGTAAATTTGGCAAAGATGATATTTTCGTCGCGGGGTCAGCTGTGATGATGTCAAGAAGGGCGACCAGCTGAGACTTGAATAATTCGAGAACGTTCTTGTGGACATATTTATCGCATGCGGCAATAGAGAGGTGGTTGTCAGAGGGGTTGAATGCAAATGAGATGGGTGCGTTGAGATCGCAAGCCTCCGCAGGTGCCTGCGACACACGAACAGTGGCGAAGAATGGTGATTGCTTCTCGCTGAGTCCAAGCTGATGCTGCAAAGCGTGTAGAGTATCTCTGGGCAGCGCGTCGCGCCTGAGCGCATCATCGAGAGGATCGATGACGTCTTTCCACGTCTGACTATCGCTCCAAGTAATCCGGACAGGACGAATAGACGACTTGTCATCGTCCACGAGGCCTATGAGTACATCAGAGCAGCCTGCGAGTGCGCCGATAATGCGACCGACGGCAGCCAGGAGGGTTACCAGCCTCGTAGTCGGGGGGTCAGAGACAGATGGAGAGGCGATAGGCAAGCGCAGGGCGGTTGAGTAGATCACGCCGGGAGGAAAACGCCTGGCAGAGAGGTCAGGAAAGTCCGGGGGTTTGTATCCGCTAAGTATGTCGCTGCACGCTACAGCGTTCTCCTGGGTGCGAGGACAGGCCTCTGGGAGGCCCTCAGCAGAAGCCATGGTCTACGGGGTGACTGTCAGAAGAAAGCGCGTTGATTCTCACGAAAGCGAGCTAACAGGGTGATGAGCGGCCTTGCGTCGCGCCGCAGAGCTGGAGAGATCGAGTGCGTTCAAGACCAAGGGCGGCGTGCGCTTTTGCGAGAGAGGGACGTACCTTTGGAAGCGGTGGTCTGTGTGGGCTCACAAAGTCGGACGGGTGACGAAAGGAAGTGGTTGCAGGTGATTTACGGTCAGAATAATAAGGTGCACCCGGCGAATGTGGCCTTGGGCGTGACTCGGGCGAGCATATGGACGCTATGACGAGAGACTTTGCCTTCGAACGGACAAAGGCAGACGGTGCATAGGCTGTACTGTATTCCAGCAGGTGCCTGCAATAGGAAGTTCTCGGAGGGGTTCCGGAACCTCATGGAGGATGCGCCGCGGTTCCAGGGGGCTCAATGCTGGCAAAAGCTCGGCCATCGTGGCGTGCAGCGGTCAGAAAAAAATGAGAGGGAGACCCCTGCCTTACCTCGATCGATGCGGTCCTCTGGAGAGAGCGGCTTGGGAGTGGCCAGCAGACGAGCGACGGAGGAGGGGCGGAGTGATATCTGATAAGATCACGGTGAAAATCAGCAGAAAATCGCGTGATGCATCATATCTGATATGATGGTCTCCATCATATCTTATCAGATTGCTGATGGACGTCTTCCATCCCGGCACTGTGGCTCTTCCCGCTCAATGGCAACTTGCCTCCACCTTCCGGAATGGTTCTACCACGCCGGCTGCACTCATGCCTAGGTACAGTCCAGTTCATGCATCCGGCTACCCCTTCGCCCGCACTCCTGCTTACCCCGAACGTCGTGCCATGCAGCCCCCACAGCGTCGTCTTGGGCCACGGAAACGCTGATCTAATCACGTTGTTTTCGGTGCTGCCCCAGGACCCACTGGTCCTTTATAAGGCCTGAGATCTTCCCCATGTGTCCCAGCATCCGACACGTCCTACGCTTGAGCTTCTCTCGCTCCCCATCCCACCGACTCACCTTCCCCACACCCGAGCCCCCACAATGAACGCCAGCGACACGGTGTACGACGTTATCGGTCTCGGCTTTGGCCCTGCGAATCTCGCAATCGCAGGTGCCATCCTGGACAAGTATAGCGCCCCTGCGTCCAGCGGAGTACGCTATCTTTGACTCGCGATACTAACCCCCGTTACTCATCGCTTTTCTCTACAGGCAGCGGCCGCATCCTGCGCCAAAAATGTTCTCTTTATTGAGAAGCACCCGGTGTTCAAGTGGCACCCAGGCATGCTTTTACCCGATACTCGCATGCAGATTAGGTTTGTCGTTCTCATCTCTTACTTGATGCGCTTCTGACATTCATATGCGCCGATCCCCCGCCCTCCCACAGCTACCTGAAGGACCTTGCCACTCTCCGATCTCCCCAGTCGCCGCTGACCTTCCTGTCCTATCTGCACTCCCAGGGTCGTCTGTTGCCTTTTATCAACAGAGGTGCCTCTACGCCCTCGCGGAGGGAATACTCGGACTATCTCTCCTGGGCTGCCCAGTATGTCCAGGATCGAGGTATCAATGTTCAGTACGGAGAGGAGGTCATTGGCATCAAGGAAGCCGACGATGACACTGTTGAGGTCACCAGTCGTCGGATTGAAGGGGGCGAAACCTTCACCAGACGCGCACGTAAGTTGCTTCTTACATGTGACGCTCGCCATGATTAGACTAACGGGTCGATTTTAGGAAATCTCATCGTCTCTCCGGGCGGGCAGGCGAAATTCCCTACTGCCATTTCCATTGCCCTTCCCCATCCCCGCATCCTCCACAGTTCAGTCTACGCCTACTCCATCGACAACATCCTGCCGTCCGTTTTGAATAGACCTGATCAGGAGCGGCCAATACGCATTGCAATCATCGGCTCCGGTCAATCTTCGTCTGAGGTGCTCCTCGACTTGCATAGACGGCTAAGCGGCGCCGGCCATCGCGATTGCGAACTCGATCTCATTTTCCGCAAGGGTTCGCTTAAACCCAGCGATGACTCTCCTTTTGCCAATGAGATCTTTGACCCCGATAGTACGTGCAGCACTTCCTTTTTTTGCGATATAGACTGATCGCCCCCCTTTTCAGCCACTGATATGGTCTACAATCTGCCATCACAGCGGGTCCGGAGAGAAGTTTTGAACGAGTATCACAACACGAATTATGGTGTAGTCAACCCACGCACCATTGACGCTGTAAGCCCGTCCCGTTTCTGAAGTAGTACTCGTGCTGAGTTTTCTATATTTAGCTCTACGAGCTCATGTATGACCAGAAGCTCGACGATGCTGTGTCACGTCGACATGGTCAGACAATAAACGGTGTGCGTGTTAGCATGCAACCTTACACCGATATCCTCTCCGCGGATGACGCAAGCACCGCCCACCCTGGTGACCACGCCGAGCCTTCCTCCACGGACCGTGCCAGTCCAGCGGTTCGACTCACCCTGCAAAACGTTTTGGACAAATCTATCAGGGAAAAGACATATGACATCGTCGTCTGCGGAACAGGATACGAGCGCAATTCATGGATTCGCCTCCTGAGTTCTTCCGATATCGGGAAATACTTCGGCCTGCACTCATCTTCTTCCCCAGTCGAACTCGTACCCGCTGCTGCGAAGCCTATCGAGGACGGTAATGTGTCGCCCGTCTCGGACACTTACAAGCCTAAGGTCGACTGGGGGTTCCCTTCGACACAGTCGAGTGGAACTAGCACTCCCCTCACCAGCCCTTCGCTTTCCAACTCCCATATCCTGCATAATACCAAGGTTTACATCACGCGAAATTACCGACTTCTTCCCCTCGAGGCGGGCAACGAGAAGACATTTAAACCCAAGGTATACTTGCAGGGATGCACAGAGTCCACCCATGGACTGAGCGAATCTCTGTTGAGTATTCTGGGCGTCCGATCTGGTCTTGTTGTTAATGACCTCTTCGGCGACGAGGCCGTTGCGCAGTAGATTGAAAAGTACTCTGGTATAATCTTGTACACTTTACGGAATGCCTGTAACGGCTGACCAAATCTTGTATATATAATCGATCTTGGAATGTCGGCACCAATTCCTACGTGCGTGACTAATGCGTATAAGTACGTATATGGATCGTTGTATCATTATGATTGCAAGCCAATTGGTCTTCGAGGCCTGAGTTCTGAGTACTACTACCGGGAGAACGACTCGGACAGGCTGACTCGGTGAATCCGTAAGAATAAAATCCATGGATCATTGTATTCAGTGGTACGCGACCTTCTCCGTATCATGACGAATGCAATCTCCTATGACTATCGTGATCATACGTCTGATGTTTCTAGGAACGAAATGTGCTCGGAGGAACATAAGAGATTGGTACGGAGTAGCCACGACTGTCGGTACAGGCTGACTATAATTCAATAGCAAGTCTGGATTCTCTCGGCAGACCACGCGGGCGTACCACATTCGACGGAAGGTTATCATCGAAAACACATGCGCCACGCCCTTTGTTAAAGCCTCCATTGCATTATGGATGCTTCTAGACAGTAAGAGCACGCGTAGATAGAACGTAGGCGGAGAATGGTCAGACGGTAGGAAGTGGCCGGGATGAGAGAAGGCGAAAACAATGCACGGCGAATGATTTATCCATTGCATGTCACTGACCCTTTGAATTATTCCATGATGTATGCCAAGCGAATGTTTGTGCCTGGGTTTTGTGGCCGAGTGTTTTGTATAACATCATCCAAGAAGATGCATGCACAGGTGCGGGGTGCCAGAAGGGTGGCTGCCCCATCAAGAGAGCATGAATTTAGGACGAATCAGCATCTTTTGCGGTGTGATGGCCTGCGGCATTGAGTCAAGACGACGAGAGAGCATGTAGACACAGAACTCTCGAGAACATCACCTGTATGCGATGAATTTGAGTCCGCTGAGTGCTTCTGGCGATGTTCGCGATGCACATCCTTGTTATGACTTTGGGAGGCTAGTCGCAGACTTTAAGGAACAAGTTCTTGCGTTCAAACGTCTAGAAACGCTACTTTTCCGTGGTCAGATCTGTCCGCAAACTTGAATACTTACTCTCAGCTGCAGATGTCAATATCGCCATGGTGTTGCTTGTTCGGGAAAGACACTGTACTCGGACACGACGTGCGTTTTACGGTTGAATGATCCGCGGTGAATATCACAGTGCGGAGGCATGTTGAATGCACTTATACTGCAGCAAGTGAAGTTCGAATGGCCATGTTAGTTTACTCACATATCCACCCGAGCTGGCCAGTGCGGAACGAGATAGATTTTAAGAACGACGTGCGTAGCAGTTACGAATGGCCACTGAAAGAACAGACATACCAAAGTCCAGTTTTTGAGACTTGGGTCACAAAGTGGTATAGGATCGTCTGACGTCGAGATGTGCATGTAAAGCTTGCCTAGTCGTTTTTTATGAACGACTGCATGGCGGACAGTGGACACACAAGCCCCCACAACCTGCACGTAATGCGGATCACCTGATCCAAACCTGACCGATCGTCGCAGCCGCCAGCGCTCAGCGCTCAGAGAGGTTATGAGGTTCTACACGAGCCACATTCGTGCTGTTCTTCCAAGGTAGCATGCACTTCACGCCATTGAATCTGCTCAAGCCCTAGTATCAAGTCTCAATCCATAGATACCCAAATCCTCCTATCTACAAAGCAAACATGTCCTGGTGGCCATCATCATGGTTGCCGACCCTCCCCAGTATTGATTTCACGCTGCCTTCAAGCATACAGAAACGTTTCATATCCTTCGCCTTGAGACAGACACTCGGACATCTATTGAAGCCAGGTCAGCTTGATATACAGCAGATCGACTCCCAGATTGGCTCTGGGTACGTTCAAATTCGAGATGTAGAGCTGGATAACCAGGTACGTTACATATACTTCGGGCATATCCTGCTGATAATAAATACTGCAGGCAATCAATGCCCTCATCTCAGGGCTTCCCATACATTTGCACGATGGCTCTGTTGGCAAGGTCACTGCACAAATCCCTCTACCAAACCCCCTTACATCTTCCGTCGGACTTTCGGTGGAATCATTGCATTTGACCTTCTATCTGTCACCTACGGTCGAATCTGGACCTCTATTCTCCGCGAGCACTATAGCAGAGTCTGTCGCATCCGTTGCAGACACGTTCATACACGAGGAGCTGAGTGCTCCTGAAGAAGCAGGCCTTCGAAATTCCTTCCAATCCGACTTAGCAGCATCAATGCAATCCCTGTCAGAGCAGGTTCCAGGAGGTTTGGATCCTTTCACCGACGAGGAGAGTACCGGCGGGGATATTGATCCTCCTGGGGTCTCTCTCTTTGCCACCCTCCTTGAGAGATTGCTCTCTAGATTTGAGTTTGACGCGTCGGATATCAAGATTACAATAGTCGACCCGGAGCGAGCTAGCTTTACTCTTTCCATCCCTGAAGTCATCTATGGTACTGAGGACCCGGAAGAAGTTGAATCCGCTGGGGCCACTAAGATAGACCCCACTCGTACTACTGCACGATCCATCTCCGTCTCAGGCTTGACTATTACTACTCGATGTCTGCGTCCTCCCAGTCCACTGGAACTGACATCATCAAATGTTTCACAAGGTACGGCGACCGTTGAGCCTGCATCTGAGCAGTCAACACCCATTAACGCCTCTCCACCCACATACCCATATTCTGATTCGGAATCCTCTGACTTCGACGAGGAAACACAGATGCTCATGTCACAGTCCATTGCATCCCTTCCTCCTCGACCCAGATCCCCGTCCACGTCTGTCACGAGTAGCATGTACGAAAGTGCCGTGTCCACTTCGCCGGCACCTGATAATGCCTTCACACCTTCCCAAGACGCTCCACTTTCGCCTTCTCCCCACGTGGTCGATGTCCCTATGCACGGAGGACGTTCTCAAGACGAACCGGTACAAACTCACCCGATTCCATCTGGCGGGGTGAGCACGGACTCGGACGAATTAGAGGATGAGGTGGTACTTGTGTTAAGCTCCGAGCCGCTCCGCATTCGTATCTTAACACCCATTCCATCGGGCGCGGTACCTCGACCGGGACTGGCTTCGACCTCATCTGGCGAGGATAAGGGAAAGAAACAGAGTCCTGCGGAGTCTACAACTGACGAAAGGTTGCATGTTTACATTACACTGGGGACCGTGGCTTGCGCCCTCCGTGCTCGTCACATACGTGCAATTCTTGATATTGCTGAACAATGGGCTTCGCACACGCCACCAACAAAGAAGCAGCCTGAGACCAAGTCCGACGAATCACCTTCCATTCTGGACCATCTTGCAGTAAATGTGCAACTACGCAGCGTCACTGTCCTTCTATTACCTACAAATCCCTCTGCCCCTACAACCAACGATTCGCTGTCCCAATACTTCCTTCATCCAAATACACCTCCGCGCTTGCCACACGGATACGTTCGGGCTCATCTGGATGACATACGTGCATCTCTGTCTACCCAATTGGAGCAATCTCAAGCACCGGCACGTACCTTCGTGTCAGGTAAGGGAGTAGAGAAACGCGTCCACATTGTGACATTCTCAGTATCAGATATGGCTGTTTTGGCATTCAAGAGATCCATCCCAGATGACCAGTTGCATGTTTCTCCAATTCTGATCACCGATCCGAATCTCGATTCTCAGTATCCTTCCCAGCACTCTCACCCCGACCTTCAACGCTCCGAGCCTGACACGGGCCTCCCTGTGTTCGATATCGTTGATTGGACGGATCCGGCAAGAAAAACGACATCAATTAAGCTGACACAATGGAGGGCAAGGCCTCAATACCATCGACATACATCCAACCAGGCGAGCCCTATGCATCGGGAAGGGTCGCCATTCTCTGCTTCCACATCCCCGCAGAGACCCGCAAGTCTCAAAAGCGGATCACAGTCTTCTGGGAGAACCCCTGACGTTCGTCACGCCATGAAACAGTATGCCGTGAAGGTCAAAATTACCTCCACTGTTGTCGATGGGACGATGAGATCATCTCGCTCACAACCCAGAGCCCCAAGGGTCTCGATAGAGACCGAAATTGACGTCTTGCCATTGCATATCTTTGTCGACTTTGCCGTGATCTTGCTTGACGACCCACATGGACATCAGAGTGCAGTGCTTTCGTTCATTGAAGAGCTCATAGCGCAACCAACTGGTTCGCAGACTCCGGCAGAACCGACTGAGCAATCCGATGATGAAGATGAAGATGAAGTTGAAGTTGACTCTGACGATACCAACATGCCTGGAACTCCCAGAGCAGGAAGTCCTCTGCAATCTCGTCAGGAGCGCGAACATGAAAGGGAAAGGAAGCGTCTCGAACGACTTGTACTTGAAGATCTCGATCTCGGGTTTGACTATACGCAGGATACCCCAACAAAGAAAGGACCCCAGTTCACTCCTGAAAGTCGTCGCAAGGTCAGTTCGTATATTCAAGCCTATAGCAGGGAGATACTTAAGCTCGACACAGCATGGGCGCGCGCCTACCAAACGAAATACCACGATTATACGCATTCCAGTGGTTCGGTTGCAGCTTCGTACTTCACCTCGGTCGCAACAATCAGAACCTCGAGCCGGTGCTGTGATCGTTGATGTCCACAATATCCGTTTATCTCCAGGCGGAGCATTGCCGGAGGAACATCAGGAAGCCGCCGTGACCTTTGGCGTTGAACCACTAAGGCCTCGTCGTGCGGGGGGACGACAAGAGAACCTACTCCTAACCTGCGATTGGATGCGCTTAGTTGTCTCGTATGCCGCACCTCATGATTCCAAGGCTCTTGCTTTGGTCTCAGTTGGCGCTCTATATTCGAACAATCTGCAGGAATTCAGGCAGGGTGGTATTGATACGAACTATGAGCACCGCAAGTCGAAGGACTTAACGAGCGCAAATCCTCATATTACCATATCTCGATCCGATTCAAGATTGTCTGGTTTATCAAGTACGCTTACCACCCTAGCCGTCGCTCTGGACATCCCCTCCGTCTTTGTCAATTTGTCTAAGCCCCATTTGGACGGTCTTCAGCTCTGGGCAGATGACTTAACTCGACTCTTAGAGATTGCTTTCAATCCCGATGCAAGACTTCCTGCTGATTCAGATAGTATCATAGGTAGTCACTTCTTCGCAAAGAATAGAAGTCGTGCTAGTGGATTCGCAACCCCCAGCACGTTTGCGAGTTCGAGTAGGCAAGAGAGCGCCTCTCGGAGTGAGACCATAATGAAAGTCACTGTATCGGAAGGTATGCAGTTATTTGCATCATCGTTTGGCATTTGCTCAGGTTACGTCCATTGCAGCCGCTCTCCGCCTCCAAGTCCCCCGTCAGTCAAGAGCGGACACCCTGCCATTTGATGTGGTTGCTTCCGATATAGACCTGCTGCTAGAGTCAAAGCCGGAAGGAAAGGTATGTGTCTCCTTGATGCGCCAATACTGGCTAGAAGATATGGACTCTCGTACAGGATGAGACTGTCATCACTTTGGGCATCATGGACCTCACTATCAGTGACATTGACAACCAGTCTTCGAATGGATCCAAAGTCTTACTATCACTTACTACTCCTCGTCATCTGGTAAACATCTACCTCATCATAATTTGATTGACACTAATTCAACTTCCAATCTTCCCGTCGAGTAGTCGTCTAGGGTGCAATCACTATTGAAACTGCGCTTCACTTCTCTCGTCGTTCCAGGTACGACGGCAAAGGAGTCGAAGGTCAAAGTTACGTTCGCTGGCATCACGTACACGGCATTTCCCGATTTCGACTGGATTCAGGACCTTATTCGATTTGCCAAAGCACCTCCGGGGGTATGCATTGTCCTGTTTCTTTCTCGACGTCTCTTGTATAAAATGACACAATGTCTTTTGGTGTAGACTTTCGAGACTGTGGTCCCAAGCGAGCGAACACAAGTCACCGCAAAGGTTATGGATAGTTCAGTTCGCACTCTTGCACCTTCGCACCCTGGTTCCGCTGTTCTTTACATTGGGGAAACCAATTTCTCCACTGTAATTATCGGGAATTCTTCTGAGCTTTCCTTCCAGTTGCTTATGCAAAATGCCTCGCTGTTGCTTATCGATGATATTCACGACGCCTTCGATGATACCGAAGGTGATGTTCGCAAAATGGATCAAGTACCTGGACTAGGTCATTGGAAGGTATGTGGCCCGCTGTCCTCTAGGTTATGTTGACTAATTGAGTGCAGAACGAGGGTTATGCATTGGTGGCGGAGCTAGGCGGCCTAGTATTCGATTTTACACGCAATGCCGGCTCTGACGGTCCAGCAGATATACGCGTAAGTTGCTGTGCAAATTGTCGCCCTTTCAGCATCTTTACGGTTTGGTCAGATTTTCGCCGATCAGGCTGTGCTGCGTTTACATCTATGTGCGGACACAATGACTGCATTGACCTCTTTTATTGGCGATTTTTCTGCCATATTTGCTTCGGAAATGGAACCTCAGTAAGTCCGGTGGTATCGCGTGATCATCACTGTATTAATGGTCTTGAAGGCTTAAACAGGAACGCAAGGAGCCGGCTTCGGTTTCCGATGTACCACAATCTAAGCGTGGAATCATGGGTATGTCCGCACTGGCCAAAGTTGCCATATTGCTGACCCTTGCGGCTCACTAAACAGCGTCGCTTGACGAACATGCATTCCGTCGCGTTCCTGAGCTTGGCGCAGCACCGGATATGATTACTGATGATTTGCCGACAAACATTGAATACCTGGACGATTCATTCAGTGCTTCCGCTGGATTCCGAGAGTTACCAGATGACGAAGAGGACGACTTTTCCATTGGCGATACTGAATCGACTTATGTCAGTGCTGATGGTTCGGTATCAAAATATGGCGGGGAGACGATTCGAATGCTTCAACCGGAGCTGAATACTATCGAGCACTACTTCGACACGTTGCTACCGGATTCCGAGGATGAAGCTTCACGGTGAGCCCAAAGTGACGAGTCCATTGACCAAAGCTCATACTAATCCAATATCAGTTACGGCGAAACAAGTCTCAGGGTCCGCATCCAGAACTTGGACGCAACGTTATTCTTGTATGATGGCTATGATTGGGCTCGGACACGAAGGATCATAGAAGAGGAGGCGAGAAATATGAGACGCAAACTCGCTAAGATTCGACAACTGGTCGCGAGCGGTCAAACCCCTGACCCTAGCGTAGAGGAAACCAACACACTCCTTTTCAATTCTGTTTACATTGGCCTGGAACATAACCTTGATGAACTTGACCCTGGAGCGTTACTCGCGGCCATAGACGATGAACTCAATGAGGAGTCCGAGGCTGCAAGTCAAAGTTCCTGGCAATCGTTCAAACCTCAGCCAGCCTCTCCCAGCCGAGCGAATAAGACTACGCATCTTCGCCGCAGAGGGCTCAAGAGGTCAAGAGGCCCAAGCATTGAGTTCCGTTTCCATGGGGCGTTTGTTGATATCGACCATTACAAGACGGACCCTGTCCTTGCCTCCAGGACGTTGGTTACCATACGCGATGTGGAGATCTTAGACCATATCAAGACTTCTACTTGGAAGAAATTCCTCACAGATCTACGAACGGACTCGAAGGGTAACATACGAGAGACAGGTTCGAATATGGCCAAACTCGAGCTTCGTAAGGTTTATCCCGTCCCAGGGAACCCAGCTGAGGAAGCTCGTCTTCGTGTGAGTAACGCCTCATGCTGTTTCTGATATTCGCCTGACACAAAGTCACAGATGAAGATCCTCCCTCTCCGCTTGCACGTAGACCAGGATGCTCTCGATTTTCTGAAGAAATTCTTCAGCTTCAAGGATCCTGAGAGTGTACCTGCGGCACCTTCAGACCCTGCACAAGAAACTTTCTTCCGTAGGTTCATTCCAATGATATCTTTTCCAGGAAGAACTCACTCTTGGCTTAGAACAAGCCGAGATCTTCCCCGTTGATCTCAAGTTGGACTACAAACCACGAAGAGTCGACTATCGTGCTTTGCGTGATGGCCGGACGATCGAGCTGATGAACTTCTTCCACTTTGACGGAGCTGAGATGACGTTGCGTCACATCGTACTGACAGGAGTACGCTCACTTGGATTCATTCTATATTCGGAGGGCTATCTAACAATTTTTATAGATCACAGGTTGGGCCAGAGTATTCGAACTGCTAAATGATCTGTGGACACCGGACGTGAAGGCGACGCAGCTCGTTGACGTAATCTCCGGCGTGGCTCCTATACGGTCTGTTGTCAACGTTGGTTCTGGGGTAGCGGATCTTGTTCTGCTGCCTATCGCTCAATATCGCAAGGATGGTAGAGTAGTCCGAGGCCTGCAGAAAGGAACCACCGCTTTCGTCAAATCCACGGCTACTGAAGCAATTAAACTAGGGGCACGTCTTGCGACTGGTACCCAGGTCATCCTTGAACAGGCAGAGACAGTGCTAGGCGGACAATTCAAGGATCAGATCACTGCTGAGGCTGTACAGGTGAACTCTCTGGGGAGCGAATTAATAGCAGAAGGACTAGATGAGGAAGACGAAAATGAGCTGATCAGCCGGTACGCAGAGCAGCCAACGAACGTCAAGGAGGGTGTGCAAACGGCATACAGGAGTCTGCGGAGGAACTTCAATTCTGCCGCACAGACCATCCTGGCCGTACCCATGGAGGTGTATGAACGGTCTGGGAACGAGGTAAGTAATTTTGGTTAACAACCTGATCAAAGCCTATGCTTATCCAGTGTAGGGGACCGTGCGAGCTGTCGTACGAGCCGTTCCCATCGCGGTATTGAAACCTATGATTGGAGCCAGTGAAGCCATCAGTAAGACACTACTGGGGCTTCACAATACCTTGGATCCCGGAGTTCGGTTAGAGAATGAGGCCAAATATAAGCAGCGTTAGTAGTGTTTCTTGTACAATCTCTCTATTTACTGCATACGCCTGCATGCAACTCACCCACTCATGGTCATATAATGGAACAATGTACTACCGGTAATATGACAATACATCGTCTTGGTTCTGGAGATATACAAATCCATACGACCTGGAATGATGAGCAATAATACAGCAGGATGCAGCGACAACAAATAGAACAGGGAAAATCAATCTATGTCCATACCCATGGTGCGGCCCTCGCCTGGTATGAGAGCGCTTCTCGACTTTGCAGGCACTTTGATCCTTTCCCGCACTTTCTCTGTCTCTGCAGACTCGACGTCCATGGGTTCCACCAAAGTGACAGATGCCTTTGCCTTTTCGAGTTTCTTCTTGCGGTGGGCGCGAAGCTTCTCTCGGCTGGCCGCCATTCTGCAGATGTTGAATGAGTGAGTGGACGAGGCAAAATGCAATACAAACATACCTGTTCTTCCAGAATGCATGTTCTCTTCTCTGCTTAATCTCCGCGATCCGCTTCATAGCCTTCACAGTTGTCTGTACCAACTCCCGATCGTAGCGGACAGGTACATTTCTCCTCTTCTCGAAGTCAATCGTGGAATCCTGAGCAGAATGTCAGCTTCAAACCAGCGCAGTGTTGGACAACTGAAGAAGCGTACGATGGTCATCTCCTTCCCAGCTGCCTTCCTAAATGCTTTCGTCCATCTGACTTTACGGGGGTTACGCTTCATTCTGTGCACGCGGTCAGTATCAGAGGACTTCAGGTTTTAGTAAAGACCTGATACGAACTTGAAGTTCTTATGACATCTATGCGGAAACTGATCAGTATGCGCAGAACGCAGGATGCAATACAAGTACATACTTTGAAGTGCAAAAGCGAAAAACCTTTGCATCGTTCCGCACGAACGCGGATCCTAGGAAAGATTCAGAATAGTTCCTCGAAAATATCACCTACAAACGCACCATGACCAGGATACACAGATTTTGAACAGAAGTAGCACTTTTCAATACGCATGATTGCGACCAAGTTACTGTACTAATGGCGGAAGTACACGAAAGGTACAAGAGCTTTGAGTGTCGTACACAAGCGCCGAAAGAATCTCCGCGCCAAACTATTTCACGTGATTTGGATTGCCAAGAATGAAAGTTGAGTGACTCGTCACTCATGAGGGGGCTGGCGCATGGAAGGTATAGGTCCATCCTGTATCCTTCTTCCCACTTCCCAACAATTACTTCTGTTCTTGTTATGTAGGAATCGGATCTGACTTCTCCTGGTTTCGACACCGTACGCTTGCGTCCGCGTCCGCTACGTTTCCCCGACGCACCCGGATTCCGAATATGTACAACTGTCATTGCACTTCCAAGTCTACGCTTAAGCTCTCGATCACCCGCCATTGCTCTTTGGGACGAATACTCAATTGTACCACCTGCGCTCCGTCCTTTGGGGAAGAAAGACTGCACTACCGCATGAATAGGCATGAATGTCCGCGTCATATGAACACGAGTAACAGTGCTTGCTGGAGCGACTTGGACAAAGTGCCATGAAAGTAAGTATCATTTATTATCGTACATACTTATGTTAACTCGCGAATATGATTTGAAACGTCCGAATCAAGTTGGGGCGCATGCTGACTATTACCCACTTATGTATAAACCACAGTATCCAAACCCAAAACAAGATTCCGTGTAATCTGTGGATTTAGCACCCATAGGGGTTCCAGCTAGAATGCAAGCTCATAGGTGGGTGCGAGATTGGTGAAGCTTCAGAAATTCCCGACCGCTACCTAGGGAAGCGAGATTGAGGGACCCCCTTCGTGAGTTGTTTATCGGATAATTTACACACGAGTTCCTATGCACTCCAAATATGAATAAGTATTAGAATACGGCGTTCTCTTGGCAACAGCAACGTACATGTTTCTCTTCATTAACGCAAAAAAGATGGCGAGTTTAGCGAGTATAGGACATGGTCTTTTCTCAGGCGATAGTTCGAGGGTCTATCTCCGTGCGACAGAATCTCTTCTGCTATGAGCATGTGCAGTGCGTTCCTGCGTTCGTTTTGAAAGCGTCAGAATGTAATTGAACCATAGAATGCTTTGACCAAATGGTATACATACTCGATCTCAGTCAAGTCAGCAGTGTATGAACGGCTCTGTCTCAATCCGGTTTGGATAGCAGTAATGTCCAACTCTTGGTCGGTTGAAGAGCTTGCATCCATGAACTGAAGCAAAATATTCCTCTGGAGCAAACTGAGATGTGAGTAGGGGTCTCGTCCGAATCGAGATGATTTCGTGGAGTTGTCTCCATGATTCTGTGATGATGTCTCTGTCGAGTCCAATCGCAGAGAGGAATGGGAATGGGAGGATAACAACGGAGAGACTGGCAACTCGTCGCTGTCTTCATCGGCTGTATGATACGATGTTGAGCGCGTCTCACTGTCAGAGTCGGAATGGTTGGAGCCGTATGACGAATGGAAGTCATTCTCGGGATGGTCAGATGGACTCGCTGCACGGCTGGAAGATACAGAAACAGCAGGGGAAACAATGACAGGTGATGCTGCTTCCCTGGGCCCTCCTGCATGAGGCACAGTCTTGTCCATTGCAGACAGCTGGGTATCGTCTGATAGTGTTTGAGAGTGTCCACTATTGGAAACAACATGGGGCGGTGAAGACGTCTGCGATCATTGTATTGAGTAATGCTACGGTAATCGAAGGAGAACCTACAGGCCATGGTCCGCGTTCGTGCAGCAATGTCACCGCCATTGCGTGTAGAAGATGATAGTATATCTCGTGGGGATCTGTGACCAAATGCAAGCCATACTCGACAATTCTGATTGCGTTGGCACTGTTTCGACTGGGATCCATCTTGAAAAGCGTACCGTCGACACAAACGTAGCGACCTGTGTAACGGTCCTCCAGCTCTTGCAAGGGTATGCTCATATCCGTATGGATGCTCGAGATCTTAAAGTGTGCCGTTATTCTCCCTTTGCTCGTCCCGTCTTCAAGGATCACTGCTACCCGTCTTATAGGCCCCAATTCGGTTACCCTGCAAGAGATTACCTGCGCTATTACTCGGATCTACGGGGTACAAAGACAATAAGCTAGTGCAACCATCTTTAACGGGGGCTCGGCAAGACTCACCAACCTGACCTTATGGCCATTCATTGTGAAATCTGCCTCAGCATGCGGCATTTCGGCCTGCAATAACTGTCGAATAGTGGCCGGGCGCAACGCAGTATTCCAATCGACAGTCGTACCCTTTGATGTGTGTTAGTAGTCATGAGATGGGAGTTCGCGCAACCAGTTACAAAACTCTCACCGCAGGCAGCCCATTGTGTCCTGACCACGCCTCATGGGTGTGGATTATCGTCTCGTCAGCCATGTCGGTTTTGAATGATTCTATGAGTGCGGTAAGAGCGCAGATCTACAGGCTGGTGTGACCTCCACATGATGGATCCGGACATAACTTTAAGTACTTAAAAGTCACTGGCAGCCCGTTGGCGCTCCTAAATTTGAGAGTTGAAGAAAACCTCACTGGTAATTTCCTCCACAGACAATCACAGAGAAGACAATTGTTCTCTGTAGTTCTCACTGGCAGCCCCTGCCGTAACTTGTTTTTCCTTGCAAGCCACCTGGTGGAATCGTGTACGAGAAGGCTAGCGCGCGAGTCGAGTGTATAGATGCTCCTTCTTCTCAAGTTGGTCTTCCTCGAAACGTTGGGTACCAAATTCAGACTTGTTGGACACTAATGCGGCGGCGCGCGAATGAAGATCATATACTATGGAGTGATACTACTAGTCAATATTACAGCAGTTTCGATTTGAACCCAGCACCTAGGCCTCTATATCTGTTAGGGTGAAGTGAACACCAATCATGCATCATATACAACAATGACTGAAGAACTTGAAGTATATGACAGTGCTACGGCCCTTATGCATCAGACCAGTAGAATACACGTAACATTTTAGCATGATAACACAAACTTGAAGAAGTTACTCTGACACGGCGTAATGTGATTCATCTATAGTAGTGTATATGTGCCCGCCATCCAAGAGATTATCGAGTGCTTCACTGAGGGACATTATGAGAACATACGGGCATACAGATATGTATTGCTGCTTACCTGATGGAATTAGCTGCACCACCGACTGCCCTTGCAATTGCACCGACGTTCACACCTTCGTCGGTGTGCGGGTGATTGGCGATGAACCGAACGATGTCACGCTCGAGTGGAGGAAGGCCTGACCATTGGTCGTTCACAGCAGCATTGCTCTGAGCGGTGTACGCTGAGGCACCACCTTCTGACTTCACCGCAGTTGAGCCCAGTTTGGCAGCATAATGCTGTAGAGAGATGGTCAGTAGAAGGTTTTACAAGAACGTAGATGTAACTTACAGGCCCACGTTCAAGGGTGACTTTCACCGCCGCAGCTTCTAGAAGGTGAAATTCTATCTCATGGGCATCTTTGATTGCACGCTGGTGCGTCGCGTTTACATATCGTTTATTCCCAAACGACTTGATGTTGCCCATGACGCGAACATACATATCTTCACTGGAGCACCGCATCAATCTCAGGGAAAGTGAGCAACATAGAAGATCTTACCTGATTTCATTATCCCCTGTCTCTTCTTCCATAGTTGAATCCACCCAATGTCTCGCTTCTATTCTTCCAGTCCCATCGTCAATCAGGTAAACAACGTTGGTGGTTTGTTTCTGAATCGACATCACTTGGGCGACTAGGGTCACCTACTTTGGAGGATGAGTCAGTATACCCATGAGTTACATCGCTTTACTCGCCTGCGCAACTTCAATATCATCTATGACAAATTCCGCTTCGGAATACGCCTGTGTAGCATTGAGCACTTGCTTGATCGTTACAGGGCGGAGAGAATGGGATGCAGGTTTCTAGACGCAGCAGACGATCAATCACGGTCTTTGGTTCCATTAAAAAAGTCAGCTTCACTCTTCGAGCACTACCAGGAGTATCTCCGTTGCCAAAGGGAGAGTTTCCAGCAAGGTAGCCTCCCCCGCCACCCTGATAATAGGGGTTCTGACTATCTGTTCACCGAGCAGCGTAAGACGAACACGACCAAGATATTAATGACCCGCTCACATTGACTCATGTTGGGGAGGATGGAATGTATGAACAAGGCAGCAGGCTTCAGAGTTTGTGACGCGTATAGACCAGACAAGACTTAAGAACAATTCGCGTGACGCGTCTGTGTATAACTGTCGCGTCCGTGACATGTCACATGTGACAGCTCGCGCCTCCGTTCTTGAACTTGACAAACAGGCTGGATCAGTCTAATAAAGCTTACCGATTGAGCACTCATGGGTTGTCAGAGACGACATGTACAGTCTGTGTACAGTCGTTGTGTAGTCAACGAATTCTAATCTGAGAAATGTAAGTGTCGCCAATCGATCTTTGATATGAGTGGTGTGTTAAAGATGACATTGCTAGGTAGAAAGCCCAATAAGACCAGAATAGAATCTTGGAGTAGAATGTGCTCTAATGTATGATATGATGCGGTAGATAAGATGCTGAATCTGGTTTGAGGACATCGTTCACGAATGGTTCTTGATGACCTTCCTGATTCCCTTGGAAATACCTTCAAACGTCTGTTTGCGTGAGTCGGTAACCTTCTTTGCGACGTTAAGGACATAGTCGTGATGGAACTGATAACAAAAGAACGTTGAGCTTAATCAAGAACGGTTGTGGACGTCAGAATGCGCACCCCTGTATCCGTTTGAATGGAGGAGGAAGCTTGGACAAATTTATGGCGGCCTTCGGGTGTTGCCACTTGCTCAGCAAGCTTGCTAAGCTCATCAGCCATTTGCGTCAGGACCTCTTGGCCTCTTTCTCGAATGCTCTTGAAGCTTTGAACCAGCTATAACGAGATAGGTTAGCATGAGAGGCAGTAATATTGAAGTGTACGAACATTTCCGAGCTTGTGAATCTTCACAACAGACGCTTGCTTGAACCGAACAGTCTCAAGAGCAAAGAATAAGAATGCCTGCAGCATCCATTAGAAAACCCTCGGATTTCGTGAGTAGTAGAACCAGGCAAACCTCTTGTGTGATCGAAGCGATATGAAGCAACTCCGATGGCAGTTTTTGACCGTTCATCTCAGCATCGAAGCGTGCCTTCAGTTCTGTGGAGATTTGATGACTTTCTATTGTTCAGAGTGAGGGCGAACTAAGACCCACCGTCGAACACCTTAGAAATCAATTCTGGAGGTTCTTTGATAGCGGGCGGCTCGTCGTCCTTTTTCGATTGACCATTGGTCGTTGAACCGTTGGCTGCCTGGGCTGCTGCGAGGTTCTTCAACGGGTGACCAGGCTTCAAGTCATTGGCCTTGGCAGCCTCCGCAAGCAGTGCCGCCGGAGGAGGCCGGACATGGTCGTGATAGGGAGCAAGCCACCCCGACAAAGCAGAAGCATACTCGTAGAAGAGCTGTTCCTCCGGAGTCATCTGCCAGTGACAAGATCGGTTGACTGCACCATGAACGAAACGTGCTTCGAACTCACGTCGTCAATCTCTTCTTGCTTCCTAATGGCCAACCTCTCATTCAGAGGAGCCTGATTTTCCGGGTCAGCGCTAGGCTTGGGACGATCACCAATCAGGAGTTTATCTTCAACGGTGTCGTCCAAGTCACTAGCTAACTGGAAGCCCTTAATATATATCTTCAGATAGGCACTAAGCCAGCCCATCTTTAATCTGCATTAGCACTAGATCACACCAAAGAAATCTTTAGGCTTACCCCAGGCGACATCTTGACAGGCAGTGTGATTTCGTTCAATGAAGGTTGACCCCGAGGTTGATAGTTAGGAATGACAGTGAAGTCTCGGTTATCATGATGCACTAACGAAACTTGAGTCGTCGACGAAGAATACGGAAAAGTGCAACCTTACGCCGATCGAAGATGAACTTAAGCTCTATGAGTTCCATGTCAACGAGATCCGCGTTGAGCTGTTCATTCGCAACGCGCATGCGTACATGCTCGATTTTCATCAGATCCCGCTGTAGCGAGTTGTCCAGTCTATCCTCGAAGACAATGAAATCCGCAATCTAGAGACTTCAGTCAATGGTCATGCTGATACTGTCTAGGCACACGGCCTACCTGCGAGTATTTCTCTGTCGAGAATGCGCGCGCCACGAACTCAGCAGTCTGCCATCATTATGAGCGCTGTGGAATAAAGGTGAAGTCAAGATAGATCTTACTTCTTGGGAGTTGCTCATGTAGATTTGGCTTGCCTCCATGCATTCCGACATATATGTGATATCGCCAAGAGGGGCCAACGACCACATTGATGCCCTGGTCAATATGAGATGAGAAAGTGTGTCAGTTTGGACTTGCTTGACGTTCATCAGTCGGTATTGTTCCAATGCCAGCGAAGGGGCCCCTGTGAGGCGTGGCGGATAGTGAATAAATTAGCAAGGAATACCTCAGTTCTGCACATACCGAGCAATTGGAATATACGAATCAGCAACAGCCTAATTTGATACGACTGTCTGCTCCGGGAGGAAGCATAGTCCAAAAGCGATGCAGCAGTGTGTAGGTGGGATTCCTCGCCGGTTAGTTTCCATAACGTAATGTAAGCATGGCCGGCGAGAATAGCGAGGTCATCCGCAGGCTGTAACTCAGTATCCGGGAGATTGCTACCTAGTGCTAGACCACTGAGGTACTGTCGTACATATTCAGCGGCACGCTCCGTTTCAAGCTCTGGAGTAAGCTCTCCGGAGGTCAGGTTATATCGCTGCAGCTTGAACACGTTAATCAGCCGACGAAGACCCGGAGTTGTATCCTGCGGATTGAAATCAGCATACCGCATCATCAGAAGCATCAATGTACGCGTACCGCCGGTTGTTTCTGGGTGTTCAAGAAAGACGTCCACTTTGAGAACTCTTCGCCTTCAAAATCGACGTAAGGGACCAAGTCTTCATAACAACAGGCCTTGTCACCGAACTGAGAGAAATAACTCTCCACCAGAGTGCGTAATTCGGACGCATCTCCACGGAGCTACATGTCAGTCAATGATTCAAGGTGCCAGATGAATGTCAGTTAGTAGCATACCTGAGGACAGACCGTATACCCTCGCCCGCTTTGCGAGCTCCAAAAGGGCCAGGGGCCCGGAACGGTCCTTGAGTCCATCCTCCTTACCAACTTGGGTAAATAGCTCACGGCTCTTGACAATTTGTTCTTTGACCGTAGCTATAGCTTCTTCGCTGGGTTCCGACGTAGACGAGATATCCCAGAACGTCGCGTCTAGGACTGAGAGAAATTCAAGCCAATTACGATCTCTGATAAATGATACCCATGAGAACGTTTCAGAGATCCAGTCGAGGAAAACAAGAACTGACTGCTTCTCCAAGATACGTTCCCGCGCGTGATCGCCTTCATCCTTGACAGCGCCGCGCAGCTTGGCGATTTCCCGCCTTAGCTCATCACAGGCAAGGCTAATGGCACATATCCGCTTGCCAATCTCATCATTGAGGAGAGCAAAGGCCTCGTCATATAACTGCAGATCTCGCAGAATAAGCACGTGGACGTAGAAGCGGTCGGTGCTATAGAAGGACGGTGTTTGGCATTGGGAAATCAAGCGCAAAGCAAGTTTCAGCAAGACCGGGCGAAGTGCCGCTTCAGTTGAGGGATCGTTCGCCTACGTGCATATTAGTATGCGCCAGTACCATCGTTTTGTGGGCATACCTGGAGAACGGCGCTATACACGTTCCAGTACAAATAACGATCGTCATGGAATTGCTTATGCATTTTCCCCGCAATCTAGAGACCTACTTAACCACTGCTCGCATAGGAATAGCACAGAATATATGCACCTGTTGAGCCGCTTTCCAATTCCCCACACGGACATTAGCGAAGAAGGTCTGTGTGCCAAGGTCTTCATTCAAGGGATTCTGCTTGTATGCGTTCTCAAACATTGCAATGATATCAGAGTCTGTACATGACAGTAAGCAGAATTTTTGACAGATGCATCGTTCCAAGACTTACGCCGACCAAGTCCTCGCAGAACGTGCATCATAGCGGTCAGGACTGCATCATCCGTGGGTTTCAGAGCAAGGATTTCGTCGGCGAGGACGAGGGATTCTTCGACCTTTTGTTGCCGAACAAGTGCAAGGGCTTTCAGGGCCTGACCAGAGTGACAGCAGTTGTTCATACGTCACGTAACCGTTAGAGCGGATGCAGGTGAACACACCTTGACCAGGATATTGTTGGGGTGCTTCTTGAGCACCTTGTTGCATTGCACCACGGCAGATTTGTTCGAATGCGTCTCCAGCGCATCTACAGAACGGCGTGAGTCGAGTGCAAGCGTGCTGCGGGCGGCAGGGGTGCTGACCGTAGATGGGCTTTATTTGGCGATCCAGCGCAGACGACATTTGTACCGGGTGCAAAAGGCAACTTTTGTGGAAGAGAGGTGGGGATGAAGAACAGTATCTCGTGCAAGAGACACTCGAGGACGGCCAGGTGGATGTACACGCTCAAGTACTACGGACGCTTTCGGAAATTTTTGGGACGTAAGGAAGCCGGGCAGCTGCCCCGCGTTCCGCCAGGTCGGAAATGACACGCTCCTCCTGACAGTCGCGTCCAAGTTCCAACCTCGTATAACAGCTTATAGCCACTCAGTACTTGTAACTGCTCCTTGGCTACTTCTGCGGGCAGGCTCTCAGCACAACATGCCTTTGCTGTCAAAGTACGCCAGCAACGTTGACTCTCCATCCTTCCACTCACACCCGCTACAGAGCGTTGGACCCATTGCTCGGCGTGTTCACCGGCGTATTTGCGTACTATCTCTACGAAAACCATCCCAGAACAGCTCCTCCCGATGGCGAGCGCTTGATCGACCTCGCTCGGTGGAAGTGGGAGAAGAGGAGGCGGGAGCAAGCCTCGCATTTGGGCAATGAGGACGAGGAAGTTGATTGGAAGGCACTCGTCTCGACAGAAGACAGCAAGTAGAACCAACTCCTCGTTTGCAAAGGAGCCTCTTCATGCAGATCCCTTCATCGATCATAGCGAGCCCATGCTATTTCTTTGCCAATACCTCTCTGACCATCTCCATGAATCCATGAAAAGTGTCTCTTTCTTTCCCCGTCAATGCTTCCTCTTCCGGACCAGACGTTCTTTGAAGCGCCACGCCAACCACTACTGGTTTCCTGTCCATCTCCAACGCCCCTACAGCCTCCTCCGCCCAAACCAAAGTGGCCGCTTGGCTGACATACAGTGACTGCAGTGTACGAAGATGTTCAGAGGGAGCATTTCCCAGTAGGGGAGAAAGCTCTACTGCTGGCGAGGGTGGAGGGAGAGGTATCACATTGGGATTAGCAGGGTCCACTGGCGGAGGCGGCAAAAGGGGCGCTGTAGATGGCATTGTGGCTTGCATCTGAGAATTCAAAATTATTACCTTACTTGACTTTCCGCTGAGGGCAGACTCACAAGATTGCCGACCTTGCCCAATTGCGTGAGGAGAAGGAATGTGCTGTCGGCGAACTTTTGGACGACCACGTCACTAGGAACCCCTTCGAGCTCTCGATGAATGTGAGCGGTTTGTATCATGCTGCGTGAATTTGTCAATTAGTTGGAAGCTCGATGCTACGACTCAGATGTAACCTCCGTGAAGAAGCCCCAGAAGGCACCAATTTCGCACGCAAGCAAGACGCTTTTGCCTTTTTTGGAGGTTCGTTGACAAGAATGGAAGTGAATCATCTGTAGCACCGACTGAGATCTGAGACCTCACTGGCAATGCACTACATGCTCATGGTCAACGTCCAAGCTCCTGTGATCTGATTTAGTTTGCCTCTTCAAGTGGTTTTGGTCTTCGGCACGAACCCAAGATAGTAAGCCCACTTAGAGTCATTGTCAACATGCAAGATTCCAGTAAACAAGGCAAGGTGAAGGGGGATGCAAGTATACCAGCATGGCAGCTCGGTTGGTGGGAAGTATCCCCTCTCATGGATCGAATACGAAAGTGCGTTTTCACTCTTACAAGAAAGGGCAGTACCATATACCAATGCTGACCACGAACACAGACCTCTGGCTTGGTCGCGCTCCTCCGTGATATTCTCGGCTGACTCTACAATGCCTCGTATCCACGCTCGTCATTTCTCTTCGACCAAGCAGTTTACTCTGGATCCCCCTCCTGAAGTTCAAATATCCGCCGCCGGATATGGCCCCCCTACAGTCATCACGGTATCCCCTGGCGACGACTGGCTATTTGCTTACTTTCCTGGACGTAGGAGCAATGTTGCCTGTTTGTGGTCACGGGGCCCCCAAATTGACTCGTGGAGTGTGCGGGATACCTGGACTTTGGAGATTGGAGATGGGATTGTGTGTGCTGACTGGCTCAGCTCTCATAGAGAGGTATGCATGACATCGTCTGTTGCATTATTTTCCTGCTAAGTATTTGCCTTAGTGGGTGATGACGGACTCTGGTGCACCTGCGAGACGCCCCGCGCGCGGCCAAGGAATGCCAACCAACAGTCCCCTACTTATTCTTGTCTCACAATCTCTGTCCGCATACGTCTGTTACCTTCCACCGCTTGTTACGCAAGTCAGAAGAGCCAGAGTCTCTTTATTACAATCAAGGAAAGTACCTGACTCGTCTGCTCCCAATAGCATCCCGACTGGGGGAAGAAGGATATGCGTCAATGCAGCCATAGGAATATCGTATAGTGGTATGTATTGACTGATTCTATTCTTCATCTCTTTGTTAATCTTCTGAAGAACCCACAATTGTGATCGCAACTCGGTCGAAACTCATCCCTCCTGACTCAGGACTGGATCATATCGATCTCGTTCTGTCTCCTGAGCTTCAAGGTAGCATTCCAACACCAGACTTGTGGGAAATATGGGGCGAAGAGCCAACGGTTGAGCTGTGTGAGCTGTTTATACCGCCACCTCAGATCCCGAGTCGTGCGTCTACCTCGACTACAAGGTTTGGCCATATAACTGACGGTGCGGAGATTCCAGCTGTGACTAGGCCCACGTTCTCAATACTACTACCGAATCACCATGTCATCGATCTGGCCTTCTTCTACAGCCCACCTGAACTCTCAGGCAGTGCGTCACCAACAGTCACGAAAGACCCTCGTAAACCTGTCAGGGAGAATACTGGTGATAATAAGAACATCATGTATCTTGCGATCACCACACTGGACTATCCCGACTGTACGTTTCTTATTCATGCACCTCGTGATGTTCGCGACTTTTGACGTGTAATGTATAGACGCGACATCCCTCCGCTCTGAACTTCGTGTTCATACTCTTGTACGGGCTATATCTAACAACCCGCCATCGTTTTGGGTAAGCTGGCGTGTGAAATGACAGAGCGGTTCTGACTGACCTGATGAACAGACTCTACAAAGGACAGAAATTCGCTCCTTCGACGATGAGATTCTGGCCTTCTTGGCCCCTTGCTCGGCAAAGAACAGACTCTTCGCTGGTAGACTCCTCAGTAGGATGAAGAGTGAGGACGAGGATCACAAAGATGTCAAACTTCCGAAAGCCGTTAGGTCATCGCAGTTGAACGAAGCATACATTGGATGTATCACTGTCCTAAACACGTAAGGTATCACTTGTAAGTTACTACTGGCTAGACTCACGCGCCATCCAGGGAGACTCTTGAGGAAGACACGTCTTGGGAAGCTGCACCTATCTTCACATTGCCAAAACTAGCAGGACGGGATGGTGAGTATCCCAACTGTCTCGTTACAATGACGATGATGAACGTATACACAAGTGCCAAGTAGTGTTGTACTGTCCCCAAACCAAGCTCTTTTGTGCATCGTCCCCTCTTCGCCAAATGCACGCTTGTCCTTTCATCTTTTGCCAAAGCCTCAGGTTGCTCAGAGCAGTAATGCGGCCGCTGCTCCTGCCATCACGAGGGAATATTACAAGAGTCTCAGCGCTGCAATATACTCGAGGAATTCGCCATCGGATCTTGTACACACCCTCATCAGGCTACCCGGTCCACCAAACGTAGTTTCCAACGTTTTGTACAATGTCATCTCAATCCTAGAGTCGAACTCTTTCGGATTGTCAGAAATGTGGCTGGAGGAAATCCTGGGCCTAGCTACTGAGATATATCGGTTTGTTGTGTCTGGTATACGTATATGTAGAAGCACTTCTGATCGTTCTCGTATAGAGGAAGGGCCGAACAAGCTACCGACGAAGCAGAAAAGGCGCTCTTGACCCAGCAATGGCGGACAGCATACGATATATGCTCTATGTCTTCACTCAACAGCGCATTCGCTGACTGCTTGGAGGATGGATCATACGACCTGGGTGCGTTCTATTGTACATTGGTGTTCTATCCATATATTTATGTCCTGTAGATGCGATCTGGCAACTTGTAGGACTGTCGGGTTGGTTCATTGAGTTTTTGGAGAGACTCATGAAGGAATGCGTTTCCATTGGTGACACTATGAGCCAAGGCGAGGGCACTATCAAGGTTGATACCGCGGCTGAAACTCCAGGTGAATATCGTTGACACCTGTATATTGAGGTGGACACTGAAACAAGCTCATACACCTTGCTTGTCAGGCCTTGAACCCAGTCTTCAAACGCCACTACTATTACATTTGGCACATCCATATGCTATACGTAATGTTCAAGTGGCTCTCTCGCACGTAAAACGCTTTAGAGACGAGATCAAGGGCCACACTGCGAGAGGCGAGAATGCCCAAATCGCGAAGGAATTCCTCATGGACCTCCTCAACTCGTCCGGTGTGAACCTAGACGAGTTGAGTCCCATATTGGAGGAGTGTAAAGCGAACGCGCGGAAAGCATCGCGTAAGTTCACGCTACCGTCACTGCAAGCTCTCGCTAAGGGATGTGTTCACAGCTGACAATCTAAGACGAAGTCTTGCAAATCTCACACCGGCACCAGCACTGTCATCTCACATTTCAGCCATCATCAACAAAATACTCAGCTCCAAAATTATCAACCGGCCTAAGCTCTTTATTAAGTCAAGTGATCTTGTCGACGGTGTAGTCCAATTGTCGATCAGCGAACCACCAAATCAGCAAGACAGGGATTCTGTCACGAAGAGTCGTCTGCTACGACTGGGCAACCCACTGTTGACCTGCGTGCGTTGTGGAGGAAGGTCTGAAGTTGGACTCAGTCCGGTGAGGATCGCGGCGGAACGATGGAGCGCCTGGGAGAACGCCTACATGTATCGCTGTGTGTGCGCGGGTGGATGGACCATGCAGAGTACATAGTAAATCAATATACCGAGCTCGACTTGAGATATTCACCCTGTAGGTTCAAGTTATGTAACACTGGCGGTGTTCCAGATCTGTTTGCGCGAGCTTCATTGGTTTCGCATCTTAGTGACCATAGGACAGCCAAAATGAGTAGATTTACAGACTGAGATATTGGAGTGCTCAAGGCCTCATTGAACTGAGGAACGAGTCAGACTCCTTCAGTACTTCATTTACATATATAGAACGTTCATTCAAGTTATCAACTTGGGACAATATTATGCAATTTTTGTAAGCGAGGGAGAGCGCCAAGAACAGACTCCTGGCCAGCCGAATGTACCGTGGGAATATTCTGCGTGTAACTGCACAGTCAAAGTGCAAGCCACCCGGCACCTGCGTCTAACCATCCACCACGGGCGAAAGTACGACAATCCTCAAGACCTCCTAATGGCCCCCTCAACAACGTGTGTCATGCTCATTTATGCACCCGTTCTGTGAATACTGACCATCTTGCTCGTTCTGTAGTGTCCCGAGTGTCGCGGTCCGTGAAACTCGATCATCTTATGGTAGCAAATAGCGGTTCTGACGGATCTGGTTTCTCAATACAGGACGTCGAAGTCCCCGAGACTCTCCTCAAGAAGCGCAAGCAAAACGAAAAGGCCCGGGAGGAGCGGCTCGCCGCCGCTGTTGCTGCTCGCAAGGTGCGTTTGTGTTCCATTCAGGAGTGTAATCCAGGTTACTTGGGTTACTGTGATGCATATCTATACTTCATGGCTAGTGGGAACTTCTTGTTTCTTCGGTGCTGTCTGAAATACCATCTTTCGGGACTGAGATTTCGCCTTCTTACAATGACATTTTGGTGACCTAATGCAGATTGTCTGACATACGATTTTCTACAGGCGGCAAAGGCTAAGCGCAAGGTCATCTTCAAGCGCGCCGAGGCTTATACCAAGGAGTACCTCGCTAAGGAGAAGGAGGAGATCCGCCTGAAGCGGGCGGCTCGTACCGCTGGTGACTTCTATGTTCCATCACAGGCAAAGGTTTACTTTGTCATCCGTATCCGGGGGTAAGCGAGACGCATTGATTTTCTGAACGCATGTTCTCATCTCTCCGGGTAGTATCAACGAAATTGCTCCCAAGCCCCGCAAGATCCTGCAGCTTCTCCGCCTGCTCCAAATCAACAATGGTGTGTTCGTCAAGGTGACCAAGGCCACCGAGCAGATGCTCCGTCTGGTCGAGCCATATGTTACCTATGGGTATGTGCAATGGCCTTTCTCATATTATTGTGGTCTTAACTGGTTATAGCGAGCCCAACCTGAAGTCCGTCCGTGAGCTGATCTACAAGCGCGGTTACGGCAAGGTCAACAAGCAGCGCATCCCTCTTACTAGTAATGCTGTTATTGAGGAGGCTCTTGGCAAATATGACATCCTCTCCGTCGAAGATCTCGTGCACGAGATCTTCACCGCCGGACCCAACTTCAAGCAAGCTAGCAACTTCCTCTGGCCCTTCAAGCTGTCGAACCCTACAGGAGGTTGGAGAACACGGAAGTTCAAGCATTACGTCGAGGGTGGAGACTTTGGCAACCGGGAAACCAGCATCAACAAGCTTATTCGACAGATGAACTAGGCGATTCGTTGTGGCTGTTGTGTTGTGGACGGTGCATAGGGCTGATCACTCGGGGCCATACGTCTTACTATGAGGGGGTATGCTCGGCATACGCTTCGACTTCCGACTATTGTTTGTATTTTGTATGCCCTTATGACTACAAAACATACTGCTGTGCATGCTTTTTTCTCGTCATCTCTTGTGACAATTGCGAATGGAATGGTTTGATGCGTCCGGTACTTTGGTGTATTTTTTCCGGTACTGTGGCTGATGTTGAACTTCAGGTCGTGATGTCATAAGATACTGTATGAGCGCTTTCCCCGCAACTCATGGACTGAAAACCTGAGCTCAAAAATTGCAATGTCCATTAGCCTGCACCAGCACTGTACTGCATTCCTCCGTAGGTTGGCGACATCCCTGCCTGTGTCTACTCCTTGTATGTCGATCTCGACTTCTCAGCTGTTTTGCAGATAAGATGACATAACACATCCAGTCGGAGTAGCAGCATCGCTCACGGTGAAGGACTATAATTACAGTACCAGGTATCCCATTACCGTTCCCAAGAAGCACTAGGCTAGTGCCAGGATTGTTGCTTGGAAGTACATCGCGGCAAAGAAACCACAGGCCACAGCGTATGCCGTTGAGAGGCACACTTCCCGAAAGACCCTCGGAAACCAGCATTAGACAGGTCAATAACTTACTACACATCTTACGGTATGTACATATATATCCATAGCCCAACAGGCCACACTGAACATGTTCCACTGAAGTGGCGAGCACTTCAGGCACGAACGAAACGTTCGCGCTTCTCAGGGTCGGATTCCAACAACTCTCTCTTCCAACTCTCCCCTCCCCATCAACCAAATCTTCGGCCTTGAGGCTCGACGTGCATCTAGGAGACCTCGAAATGGTCCGTTCTTATCAGAAGACCCTGAAGTCGAACCTGAACCCCCAAATGATGAGGTAGCTGCGCTCGGTCTTTTCGACAGTGGCCATCGCGACAATGTGCAAACGTTGGAATGGCGTGAATTTGCCTTGTCGGTACTCTTCTCCAATGTGCCATTGACCCTCTGGCAATACTCGGAGGAAGGCGAGGGGCGGGATGTTTGCTCGGGCAGACAGCAGTCTCGCCGAGTCCCGTCGCTGGTGGACTTGTGCCTCCAGGTTCTACTGGATCACTGCCGAGGTCCTCACTTCGGAGAGTTGCTCGTTCCATACTTACCATCTCATCTACGAAGAAGGCTACTAAGATGGACAGCCGTCCACTCTCCATTGCCCAGCTCCAAATTGTTCACTTTGTGTAAACCGCATGGACATATCCAGGGAGAACTCATAGTCGTTGGCCCTCATGCATCTCTGCCTGCAGACTACTTCAGAAAGGATACTACAGAACTGGTTGAGCAAGCCGATCCACCACTGGTGGCTGAAGCAGACGATGATTCCTGGGAATTGGAAGAGTCATCTGACGACTCTCCCGAGCCCCTCGTTTCTCTCGCATTGGTTTACACTCCGCTCGCACCCTCGACGCTTTTCTCTCTCCCCCCTACTTTGACACACATCGCACTTCTCTCCCTACCTATCCCGACACCTATCCACCGTCTCCCCCGGATATGCCCCCTGCTTGAGACACTTGATCTGTCATACAATCGCTGGCTGAGTCATGTTGAAGTTGTTGGCGGCGACGTAGAAGGTCGAGTTGTATCAGTGCACAGTGGCAAAGCAGACAGGTCTTCAGAAAGCAATGAGAAGCTGATTGATAGAGTGGAATGGATCAGATGGAGGAGATTGAGAGTTCTTGGCTTACGCGAATGCGGGGTCGGCCAGGATATTATTGCAAAGGTAAACAAGGGGAGATGGTCGGACGTACAGGTTATAGGCGTCGACGGCAAGGCTGAGCGCGGATAGCATATGTGGGAGGACAGCAGATGTCTGTTGAGGGATGTAATCTTACAACACATTAACGAGCCATACATATTGTGCACAGGGAAATCCGGATAATGAGCTATGTGTTACAGTGTACGCCGTAGTGATACAAGGTAGAAGAGACAAATGGATGAAGAATCAATAAGACCATAACCCCATCATCGGCTACGCTTTTGCGTTTAGGTATCGTGTCAGGTCGAAATAGGGCACGGGCTTAAACTGCAACCTCAATAGACGGCTTTGTGTAGAAATATCGGTGATTCTGAACGCACCTCATTTGTTTGCTTTTCTGAACAGGAACCTTTCGCAGAGGTAGAACTGGTACGTTCTGATGACTTGCCTGCACCTGTGCTGGGTTCATCACCTAGGGGAGGGAGGTTGACACCGTTTGGCCATTTCGACATGGGCGGGGGCTTTATATCTAGATCATGCAAGGAGGACCATATGGCCGAAGTATTCCTAGCTACCAACTCGATTTTTGAGATCGACAATTGATGCAGTCTATCTGTATACAGGTGGTACTTCTCGTCAGATGACAGCGAAGCAAGTGATTGCAACTGGACATACACAAGATAGCTGCATCAACGAGGTCTGCGACAGACTCACGTCTCTCAAAGGTGAAGTATGGTGCGAGGGAACTTCGCTCTGGTTCAATATACGCCAAAATGGCTGTAACTTCAGAAAGCTCGCGGAGGAAGGCTACCCGGTCTGAAGGACTAGGGAGGCATTGCACTTCAGAGTATAGGCCCTGTGCGCGATGTAACAGATCCAAGTGCCGATTACCAGGTTCTGCCTTGGAATCACGAGGAGCAGATGTCCTTGATTCCATGGGGAACGCTCTGTGTAAAGATGCATTGCCAGCAGACGGTTTGCTAGATGACGCATATGGAAGAGGTATGGTACGAGAAGCTTCGATGAAGGCTTGAATCCGCAGGTTTAGCGCAACCGTAGCGGGGTCAGTCGCAGTCGAGGGGATATAGTTCATCTTCTGTGCCGATGCGGGATGCTCGGATAACACATCAACATCCTGTTCGTCGGATAAAACTGCTGGAAAATACTCCTTCAACAAGCTGGCAGCCTCGTCAATGCGGCCGGATAGTATACTTGTCCGGATCTCTGTACCAACAATGGGGTCGTATCAGTCAACTCCACGATTGAATGGCGACACAGCAACATACCTCTGCGACGTTGGGCTACGGCAAGTCTCTCCTCGAGCGTTTCGGCAAGAACATCTCTTGATTCAGGAGTAGGACTGCCTTTGTCATCGGAGGGATTGCACATAAGCACGTCTCCATCGGAGTCCGAGTCAAAGTGCTGTATGGCACTCTCACGAACAAATGAACGAGCGGTAGATATGTACGACTTGTGATAGAGGTAGTCCAAAACTAACGCACGCTGAGAACAAAGATACAGGTAAGTGATACAAGCCCACAGGACACTGCAAGTGCATTACTAGTTGGTCTGGGCGAGGCGACGACGGCTTCTGCGGCTCTTGAGTGTTCTTGCGCGTTGTTGCGGATTGCCAATGCTGCATGGTGATGACTTGGTGATGGTAGGAACAAAAGCTGGAGCCTGGCGGTAGGTCGAACTGTGTGTGGCGCGTCTCTCTTCGCGGCGGTAACACGTGGATCGCAAAACGACATTGACGAACAGAGATCAGGACAGCTTACCTGCCTTAAAACGCTACTACAACCTTATTTTACACATACCGCTGGCTCGAATTTGCCATCGTCCCATCGTATGTCCGACTTCAGTCGTGGATTATTGTACAGCTGTGATCACTTTCTTACATGGGGGCTCAGCGCTCAGCGTTAGTTATTGACTACTGGTCCATCAACACTGGCAGACCTCCACCGTTCACAGGATGGCAACTAGTAGGACAGCCAAGGGCCGTACTATTCCCCTAGGACTTATCCCGATCGGCTCAACATATCCTCCTCGGAACCCCTGTAACGTATTCCATTCACAAACGCCAGTGTTATATGATACGAAGGCGGCAATCCCATCTATGCAGTCGGAGGAGTTCAAAGCTATCAAAGACACACTTCGTTCGACTGTCGCCAAGTGAGCACACTTGTCTTGGCCGTACTGAACGTATGATGGTAGTGCTACAGCACACACCACTGGCGGTGACCCTTCTTACGAATCGGCGCGCCGTACTGTGATATTTCTCTGCGGCAATCTATCGATGACCACCTTTGTAGTAAATCTGGAGGCTGAGGTACTACGCTCAAACCGCAGTAGGACCGAACGGGCTCGCCATACAGGCTCCTATCGAAGTCCCCATGGTGACTCTTATGAGGCAGTATCTTCTGCGTCAGTAACTCGGGGTACTGTATATGCAGATCTAACCAACGTCTCATAGGTATGCGTTATTCCTCTTGCTTACTTCTGATGTAACATGGGGAATATGGTGACAACGACTCTATGCATCTTGACTTTGCAAGGTGTTGATGTCTGGCTGTTCAAACATTCAAGCGTGGTGCAAGATGCGGTCCCATCTGGTAGCTGACACAGCAGGAGAACGTTTCGGGGGTAGCTGCTTCCTTGAGAACGAGAAAACTTAGAGAATGGACTATGTGTTACTTAGTCTGCATGGCTAAGTCAGAGGTTGGATTTTGTATAAAAGGTGAGGTGGGGAGAGCTTCCAGTCCTCAGCCCCCTTCACTTCTCCAAGTCTTCTCCAAGTCACGGTGCCGGTCGGTGAGTAGCACACGAACTTAGGAGCAAGACACCGCGCTGACCATCACACTCCTTAGCCTGACTTTATCTCCTTTGTTCTTCGCATTCCTCTCTTTCCTGCAGCACACCTAACGACACCTTCATTCACGACTACAATTCTTACGACATATAACCCTTTTATTTCCATTCAATTCATCATGCATTTCTCTACGTCGATAATCCTCGCTATTGTCGCAGCTTCTTCTGTTCCTTCATTTGCCGTGCCAGTGCAGCATGAAGCTCGCCGATTCAGAGGCGGTGGAAATGCCCTCGAGAACGCGGACCACGCCGCAGGCATTGCCGACGGCTTGACTGGTGTCGCTACGAATATATACAGGTATGCTTACATTTTTCCCTGACTATGTACATTGACGTGACTCATGGAACGTCGAAGTGCTACCCAACAGAAGCGTGAACCTGTGCTCGAGGCCCGTCGCCGCAAAGGCGGCAGCAGTAATGCCCTCGAAAACGGGGACCACGTTGCCGGCATCGCGGATGGTCTCACTGGCGTCGCCACTAACATCTACGGTGCTACTCAACAAAAGCGCGATCTCGAGGCTCGCCGTCGCAAAGGTGGCAGCAGCAACGCGCTAGAGAACGCGGAACACGCTGCTGGCATTGCTGACGGCCTCACTGGCGTCGCCACCAACATCTATGGCGCTACCCAACAGCGCAGGGATCTCGAGGCCCGTCGCCGCAAAGGCGGCAGCAACACCCTCGAGAACGCAGACCACGTTGCCGGTATCGCGGATGGTCTCACTGGCGTCGCCACTAACATCTATGGTGCCACCCAACAAAAGCGCGATCTCGAGGCTCGCCGTCGCAAAGGCGGCAGCAGCAACGCGCTCGAAAACGGGGACCACGTCGCAGGCATTGCTGATGGTCTCACTGGCGTCGCCACTAACATCTACGGTGCTACTCAACAAAAGCGCGAACTCGAGGCCCGTCGCC
>MU275156.1:4838-44920 GCA_022160315.1 Panus rudis PR-1116 ss-1 | reverse complement strand
TTGCTGACGGCCTCACTGGCGTCGCCACCAACATCTATGGCGCTACCCAACAGCGCAGGGATCTCGAGGCCCGCCGTCGCAAAGGCGGCAGCGGTAGCAGCAGTAATGCCCTCGAGAATGCTGATCACGTTGCCGGCATCGCGGATGGTCTCACTGGCGTCGCTACTAACATCTATGGTGCCACCCAACAGCGCAGGGACTTCATGTGAGCGATTCCTGCAGCCGCAATTTTCGAGTTGACTAACCTATGCCTGTAGCGAACAACTCGTGACTCGCGAGCTCGAAGCCCGTCGTCGTAAGGGCGGTAGCAGTAACGCTCTCGAAAACGCGGACCACGTTGCCGGTATTGCCGATGGTCTCACCGGTATTGCCACCAATATCTACGGTGCTCAACAGGCTCAATAGACTCAAGGTCGAGCGCCGTTCCAGTGAATAACGGCCGACGACGAAAAGAGCAATGGTAGCCATAGTATACAACGTTCCTTGTGTAGTCGACCTGGTGTCGCAGGGTGGTTAGGAATGCAATAATTTTGGAGGGGGCTCCCTAAATTGATTGCCAGTGGACTCTGTCTAAGTCAAAGAAAATAGTGAAATGGCTAGGGCTAACGACTGACCTGATGGTCACCAGTAGCACATATCGATTGACTAAATTGGGATTGGCCCGTCATTGTGCATGTTTGATATTGGATGTCGTCGGCGCGCGGCGGCCTCCACCAAGGCGCAGACATAGCCATTATAAACGACGAGATGCGTGAGGATGCCTGCTATGGAAACGTGAGGCCGGGCACGGTGAGACGAGATGATGAGGACGGCGCTCCGGCGGCAGATAAGAGATAGCCAGCAAATGAGCCGCCTCTGTTTACCCCGCATGTAGTGCACCCACTGACTCACACGACTTTGAGCAGCTTTCAGCTCTTTTCTTTCGCCATGCTCGGGATCGAGTCGCTCAGCGACTTTCTGGGTTACGCCTCCATAGGCTGCTGGCTGGGCGCACAATTTCCGTGAGTCTGCGAATCTTTTCAGGATCCGGGGTCTATTCGCCATGTCCATTGCGCCATCTTTGCTATCCCATGTTACAACTGACGTTGTGCTGACGATCAACCCAGGCAGGTATTGGAGAATATCAGACTTCAGTCTGTGGAGGGCCTCGCCTTGCCCTTCTTAGCCAATTGGTTGCTGGGTCAGTCATGTCGTAATGCTGCAGGTCTCGTGAACAGTCCGTTCATCTCTGCATACTCTCCAGGCGACCTCACCAATCTTCTGGGATGCATATTGACGCATCAGCTCCCTTTCCAAGTCCGTCTGACAAAACTGGATTTGCTGGCCACTGTACTAACAGCAAGTCATCGCGCAGACATACCTTGCAGTATACTTCTGCCTAGTAGACTTTACACTCTTTGGTCAATACTTCTACTATCGAAAGCCCAAGCCATCCCCTCAGTATTTGCCCGTTAGATCACGGACGACATCAAGTGCAACGCGCCGGTTATCGATCGAACGTCCTGCACACTATCGCACACTGTCCAATGTCGCTGCACACGTCGCCGTAGCAGCAGCCCGTGCCGCCGAACAGGAGGAGCACATACGCTGGCATAGATCAAGCTTAGAGTCCTCGCACTCAGCAACGCGAGATACGCATACCGAGGAAGATGAAGTAGACGAGCAAACCTTGGCTCGGTTGACCGAAAGCTTCCATTCTGAAAGAGGCGCGCGCTCCGGTCGACAGAAGACTGTAGCTTGGAGCACAGAACGTCGAGGAGAGAGTCTTGGTCGAACACAACCACCCCCCATGTCCTCAACGGATAGACAACGCGTCCATCATGGTCTACACATGACCTCACCTACAATCGAGCGCGAAGTAGACTTCTCCTCTCGCGGCAGACCGTTATCCCGACCTCATCAAGATGCTTCCATATCTGAAGAATGGTCAGCGTCCAAACGACGAAATTCCAGAGCAAGTCGCAAAGGCGCTACGATGGTGTTCCTAGGGATGTGGGCACTGTTTGGGGTAGGTTCGCTCGCCAGTAGCGGGCGGGGTCTTCCATCCACAACGGGAGTACGGGTTGGAAGAGTGGTAACGATGGAAGAATCTATAACGTCTCAATTCGTTCCAAAGGCAACAGCAGTGGATATGGTTTCACCCTCAAGCGCTGCGCACGACATACATTCTTTGAGTGACATGAACAACGAGTTTGCTTCATCACAATCAGACCCGGATGAACCGGGTCCGCCTACAGATTATATCATAGGTCGAATATCAGCTTGGATATGCACTACCATGTATCTTACATCGCGATTGCCTCAAATATGGAAAAACGTAAGTGCCAATTCTCTTCTGTGAGACTTATGACGACTAACCGAGTTTGTGTCCTAGTTTACTAGAAAATCTGTAGAGGTAACTTCACGTCTACAGTTGGATCTCGAGTGCCCACACTGACAAACGTATCTCAGGGCTTGTCGATATTTTTATTCGTCTTCGCGTTCCTGGGCAATTTCTTTTATGTTGCATCTATCCTGGCATCACCCAAGTTATCGTTACCCGAGTCACAGTCATCCGCCTTTCTGCGAGAAAGTATACCGTATGTGAACTCTGCAACAGTTCATCAGAACAATACTTATGAGAGACCACCAACCTACAGGTATCTCCTTGGCAGTGGTGGAACGCTCATGTTCGACGTTACCATCGTTGCCCAATCCTTCATCTACCGCCCCAAGTCACATAATCGTGGTCGTCGGAAATCTCGGACTGTGAACGAGGAAGAGGCTGGACTACTCAGTGCTGGTGCGACTGGAGCTGAGGATCCTGTTAGTACTCCGTCTAGGAGGAGGTTGCCTATTTTGTCCTCCGATGCACTCGCCTCTCCTACTGGTTGATGGTCGCACTGCTATTGACCCTCCTCATTGTATCCTATCATTTGTACCTAGTATAGTTTGCATTGAATCTCGAAAAGTCTCCGGCACTAAGTAAGTAAGCATGACTATGAGCGAGGCTTTCTATGGGCGCCTTCTCGCATCAATTCGATCATTGGACCCAGCCTGAATACTGTACAGTGTAGGCTGGGAGGTTCTTTACACTTATTATCTATACTGGCAGTCGCCATACTATCCCCCTTTCATACACCTTTACGCCCGTCTCACCTCAGAGAAATAATCCCATTGCCAGTAGGCTCGCAGTTATGTTCAGTTCGGAATCTTTGGTTGCTCACCCATTCGTTTGGTCCAAAAACGACAGGAATATCATTATGGCCTCTCGTCCTGCGCCGAAGCGGTCAGCGGGATCAACCGACGCGGGTCCCTCTCATGCGACTAAAAGAACCCGTTTTGTCGAACCACAAGATGACCCCGTAAACTTCGCGGAAGAAGTCGACGCACAACTGGAGAACCCTTCCGCACGACGCAAAGGCCGCGTAAAGACGGAAGGTTATGAATCCGACTCTAGTGATGAAGGCGAGAGTGTTGTGCGCAGTAGACGGGCTGAAGCAAAGTCTGCAGAGGATGAGGATGACGACATGTTCGCGATAGGAGAGAAGGAGGAAAAACAGGAGGATGCTAGCGCGAAGAAGAAGGACAAGTTTCTACGGCTGGGGGACATTGAGGGTCAAGAATTCGGAAAGATGACGGGAGAGAAATCAGAAGATGAAGACGAGGACGATGAACCGGAGGACGAGGACGACGCGATAAGGAGGCAGAAGGCTGGTATGGGGTTCGAGCTGACATCATTCAACATGCGAGAGGAGATGGAGGAAGGCAAGTTCGACTCAGAGGGAACATATATCCGCACATTCGACCCGCACGCTGTGCATGACCGCTGGATGGAAGGGCTGGACGAGAAGGAAATCAAGAAGGCGAGGAAGATACATCGACAGCAGGAGAAAATTCAACGAGAGAGGATGGAGAGAGAGGAACAGGAGCTAGCACAACTTGGCGGAAAGGATGCCGTCGAGAAGGAATTAGTAGGCCTGCTTAAGAAGGGGGAGACGGTTTTAGAAGCTTTGCAGAGACTGGGAACGCAAGCAAAGAAAAATTCAGCAGTCAAGAAAAGGCAAGGAATCCCTTTTGGATTTCCTTGGCGACAGACTGAACGAATAATTTCAGGCCAAATAACAAGACGAAGAATGGCGAAGCTATGCCTGTAGACTCCAAGCCACCAAACGGCAAAATCACCTCTGACATCGACCAACTTACACATCTTGCGTCTACCCTCATGTCCCTTGGTGATACGGATATTTACTCAAAAACGTACGAAGAACTCGTCCGCTCCGTGAGGCGTTCTGGAAAGGTGGACGATTCATGGGTACCTCCTTCTGCTGATGTGAAGTATGAGTACAAGTGGGACGTCCCTGGTGCTCCGGAAGGTCAAGTATTTGGCCCTTACAGTGAGGAGGAAATGAAGAGTTGGTTCAGCGCGTCTTATTTTGGTGCAACTGGGGAGAAGGTCAAAGTCAGACGTGTTGGGGGAGAGTGGGGGGCATGGGATGACATTGTAATATGAATAGTACCTGTCAGCACAACACGACACAATCTGGTGGAGAGGATTGCGGAATGTATCATTATATGTACTATAGCGTTACTTTGATCTTTTCAGCCGTCGTTTGAATACCACAATTCGATACTAGTACACAACTAGTACAATAGCTAAAACGGGCCCTACACCGTGTACACGTAACACGATGAGACGAGCGTCAATTCCCTCTCGCGGCCACGTGCCTACGCAAGAAGCGCGTCCAAGGGCCTGCCCATTGTCAGTCGGCACGTCTCATACTTGACTTCGTTCCATCACCTCTTGGATAATTCTTTATCACTCTACTATGCTGAAGCGCAGACCAACAACAGCAGATGGAAAGATTGTCGATCGACTGCAAGAAAGCACTCGTGTAAACAAGCCATTCAAGCCACCCACACTTTCTGTGCAACGGGAGCAACCGCAGAGGAAACGGAAGAGGGTCTCGTACAAGGGCGCTGACGCAGACGACGAATCTGAGTCGGATGAGGAATCTGGTAGGAATAAGAAAAAGAAGAAGACAAACAAGGATGGGGCATTCGACAGCCCCCGAGATAACAATGTACGCGAATATCCTGTTTTCAAGGCCAAACCCTTCGAAGAGACAATTCGGAAGTTCTCTATTCCATCTATCCGAACTTCCGACGGGCAAGTCATTCATAAGAACTTGTCAAACGTAGCCCTTGGCATTCGGCCTCTAGCCAATATAATACCTCGGCCACTGCATGACCCTATGGAAGACCACGCCATTGTGCTGTATGACCCTACTATCGATGACAGAGAAACAGACGAGGAGCGGAAGGAGCGGGAAAAGGAAGAGGCAAAGGAGCGTGCGCTGAAGGAGGCGCAAGAAAAGACAGTGGGATTGTATAACCCGCACAAGAGCTTGAAGGAGCTGCTAGGTAGAGGCAACGATAAGAAGAAGAAGAATCCTAAAGTGGCGGTCGTGATTGACCCTAGGTTGAGTAAAGTTCTGCGTCCTCATCAGGTAGAAGGTGTCAAGGTACAGAATTGCTCATATCCGTTGTATGGAAAAAGCTGAAATAGCCCCAGTTCTTGTACAGGTGTACAACCGGAATGGTCGTGGAGAACCAATACGGTTGCATCATGGCAGATGAGATGGGTCTAGGCAAGACGCTGCAGTGTATCACTCTTATGTGGACGCTTTTGAAGCAATCGCCCCATGCAGGCAAGCCAACGATCGAGAAGTGTATCATCGCATGTCCTTCTAGTCTGGTAAAGAATTGGGCCAACGAGCTTGGTATGTGTGCGTATGAATCTCAGTCGTGAAAGGAGCTCATCGCGCATATAGTCAAATGGCTGGGTAAGGACGCGATATCCGCGTTTGCAGTTGATGGTAAAGGAACGAAGGGCGAATTACTGGAGAAAGTAGCACGTTGGGTGGCTGCAAATGGACGGAATGTCTCTCAGCCAGGTATGCTTGTCTGCTTTACTCCGGCACATTGGTTCATTACTTTCTACAGTCATGATTGTCTCGTACGAAACTCTTAGGACACTGACCGCCCACCTTGCGAATTGTCCTATTGGACTGCTACTATGTGACGAAGGTCATCGTCTCAAGAATGCAGGTAATGTGTAGTCGTGCACTGGGACCTGCCTCTAGATTGACCTGCTTATGCAGATTCTCAAACTTTCCAAGCGCTGAATACCCTCAATGTGAAGCGTCGTGTTATTCTTTCCGGTACTCCCATTCAGGTGTGTAGAATGTTCGTCATAGAAGAATCTGGCTACAATTCTATCCTAGAACGATCTATCCGAGTACTTCGCCCTCCTCAACTTTGCCAACCCAAACTTCCTGGGATCTAAAGCCGAGTTCAGAAAAAACTTCGAGCACGCTATCATCCGAGGCCGAGACGCTGCTGCCAGCGATTCCGTGAAAGCAGAGTCTGAGAAGAAGCTGAAGGAACTGGGCGGCCTCGTATCCCGATTCATCATTCGTCGTACAAACGACCTGCTATCCAAATACCGTATGTCTCAATCATTTACAAGTTTGCGCTGACGCTGAATTCTTCTTAGTGCCTGTCAAATACGAACAGGTTGTCTTCTGTCAACTTTCCGAGTTCCAGCTCGCATTGTATCGACTATTCATTAAGTCGCCCGAGATCCAAGCACTCCTGCGAGGTACAAATTCGCAGCCCTTGAAAGCAATCAATATCCTCAAGAAGCTATGCAACCACCCAGAATTGCTCGATCTACCGAACGATCTACGTGGCTCAGACTCACTGATTCCCGAGGGCTTTTGCGGAGCTGGGGCTAGTGCCCGTGATAGAGGGCGGAACCAGGAAGTTCATTGCGAATGGAGCGGCAAATTCTTGGTTTTGGAGAGGTATATTCGTCTCCTTCCCCTTTCAACTAGTATGTGTGTGCTTACATATTTTCCTTCAGATTCTTGCATCGCATCCGAAGTGAGACCAACGACAAGATCGTCCTAATTAGCAACTATACCCAGACATTGGATTTATTTGAGAAGATGCTTCGCAACAAGAAGTAAAGAGTTCTATAATATGAACTAATTATGGTCTTCTCATTCGTTTGTATAGATATGGCTACTTTCGTCTAGACGGGACCATGACCATCAACAAACGTCAGAAATTGGTGGACCAGTTTAACGACCCCAATGGAAAGGAATTTGTGTTCCTGCTCAGTAGCAAAGCTGGTGGTTGTGGTATCAATCTCATCGGGGCTAACCGCCTTATCCTATTCGACCCAGGTATTCGCTCTTCTTGCCAACTGCGTATAGATTATTGACACCGATCGCAGATTGGAATCCTGCCGCAGACCAGCAAGCCTTAGCTCGTGTCTGGCGTGACGGTCAGAAGAAAGAGTGTAAGGGCATCCTTGTACCTCAACTGGGTTGCTGTATCCTCACTCATAGTGACGCATGTGTAGGTTTCGTATACCGGTTCATTTCCACCGGCACAATCGAGGAGAAAATCTTCCAGAGACAAGCCTCGAAGCAAGCACTGTCATCTGCCGTAGTAGACGAGAAAGAAGACACCGAGCGTCATTTCAGCTCAGAAACGCTTCGAAAGCTTTTCTTGTTCAACGAGAGCACACTCTGTGAAACCCATGAGACATTCAAGTGCAAGAGATGCAAGAACGGTCGGCAAGTTCTCAAGGCTCAAGCACTATTGTACGGAGATGCGAGCACGTGAGTCGAGTTATTTCACTTCTCACATCCTGCTGATGCTCATCTGCACGTTAGCTGGAATCATTTTACAAATCCAGAGCTCAAGAACAACCACGACGACTTATTGCGCGCAGAAGTGGGTTTGCCAGAGGTGTCCTTCGTTTTCCAATACATCAGTCATTAGCTGCTATCCAAATTCTCTCGTTGCGTTTCGTTTGTTGTCGCTTTCTTCTGCAATGGAGTATTGTACAATAACGCCAAAGTGACATTGTATCATTATACCAAGGATAGGAACTATATTGCATCGCGTGTGCAATGAGCCTACAACGATACATTGCTCGTGAAATAATCATGAGTGCAAGAAGGCCAGGCAACTAACAGAGCGAGAAAGTGATCATGTCAAATCACCAACGTTCTTCCGTAGCATGGAAGGCTGCATCGAAGTAAGCACCATCGTCTACTATCTCAACTTCAGCAACCACCACATGGTCGCCAGAGCCGATGAGGTTGTGAGGGATGTCAAGCTTGGAGCAAAGAGAGGCCATTCCTGAAGAACAAAAGGCCAACGTGGCTTGACCGATAGTTGCAACGAACTGAATATACATGTATGCGTCAGTCGAGGATGTACACGCCTTTGCTTAGGCTTACCAATTGACCCTCCACTAAATGGTGTCGGAATCGTTCGAAATTCTGCTTCTGTTCTTCAGATGCGTCTTCGCCCGGAACTACTTGAGCATAAGAACCGGTCGAACGCAGCGTGCTAACAAGGTCCAAAGCATACTGGTCCTTGTAAAATTTTCCCGGTGGACAGAACGCTTTAGCACGAACAACCTCCGAGAGAGGTTTATGTTTGTTGTCATTGGTTGTTTGGACTTCCTTCAGTGACACGGGGAATGATGTGCTCGAGCTTACACACACAGAGAATGTGCTAATGGAGGGGTTTCGTTCACTATCAAGTGACATGGCGTTAGAAATGTAGATAGACTAAACGCTCAAGTTGACCTACGTTGTGTTACCATCCTGCATTGCCACTGCCTGGTGGCCGATGCCCCTAGAGATCAAAGATGAATCTGAGGAGAATCGAGCATGAGGAAATATACATACAAAGGGCCGAATATAGTCGACTCCCCGCCGAAAGTTTTGACAGATTTCCAACCAGGAGAACGGGCAGCGCTTGTACCCACATTCGTTGTATTGATCTTTACTATGGATATGTCTTCCTTATCCGGAGTTGCGACAAGCGACCTGCACTTTCGTGAGTGGTATTAATATAAGCTAAAAGTCTACAAACTCACTGGTCAGGAATAGCCACATTGCGTTTCCCTTCGTCGCTTTGCGGAGGGGCAGAATCTCCCAATACCTCAGCTTCCACTTCCCTCATCTCAACATCGTGCACGGTGTTTTCAATACCCTTCTCTTTCTCCTCTTCATCAGCCGCAGCAGCGACACTCGTGGTGCCGTTGACAGCAGTACCCATCACGCCCTTCAACCTCTCGGCCACTGTGTTCAAGGTACGCTTCGCAGTATTCTTCGCAACGTTCTTCGCAGCATCAAGCAAATGTAATCCACCGCTATTCCGTCCTGGTCCTGGCCGTCCACCGGAATTTCTTCCGGGACCTGGCTTGACTCGAGAATGGTGCTGTTTCGACGTTGTAGACATCTCAGGTGATTTCGGATCAAGCTCAGCTTCCGATGTTCCCAAGGGGGTCCGTCCACGCCCTGTTTTCGAGGGGGCCAATGCACCACCAGAATTCCTTCCAGGTCCCGGTTTCAATGTTGTGGATCGACCAGCAGAGTCCCTCCCAGGGCCGGGTTTTGACATCGCCGCGGAACCAGCAGAGTTCTTACCAGGGCCCGCTTTCGAGGCAGCGATGGTACCCTTCGGTTGGGCAGCCTTGGGGTGGGCTGGCGCATCAGCGAGTTTCCTGTCCACTGATGCATCGTCTGCATCATTCTCGACCTCAAATGTAGAACCATGAGCAGAGGAATCCGTATTTTCCGACGCAGGAATAACCTCTTCTACTTCATCCTCGCTTGGCACAGATGGTTTTCTGGATGGAGGTCTTCGGGACAAGGAAGGTCCCGCTGAAGATACCTCCTGCGTCGAGGCAGGGATGCCAGGAGGACGAGGCCTCTTGACGGGAGTGTCGTTCTGTATCTCGGACGCGCGGATTCCAGGAGGACCTTTGCGTTTCTTTGGTACTTGTCGAATGGAAGTCAAGGAGCTGGGGCTGGCTTTCGCTACATCCTGCCCTCTTTTCCGCTTAGCAGCAGGTGTTTCTGACCCCGAATATTGAAGGCCAGATCGCTTTTTGCCACGGTTAGTATCTTCAATCAACGTTGTTACTTCGCCTTCAGAATCGTCGGGGACAGGAGGCTTTTTCTCCTTGAGATCAAGACTAGGCTTGCGATTGAGATTCCTTCGCTCTGGTGATGTTAAGGGTAAGTGGGCAAAATATAGATAAGAAAGGGCGTACTTGGTGGTGGCCCTCTGGGAAGTATCTCTTCGCCTAATTTGAACAATGACATGTCGTGGCGATCCCGCGGGTCTCGAGTTCTATCCCAGAAATTCTCTATGAAATGCTCAGACCCCGCCTCGAAACTTTCTGGTGGTTCCCACCTGCCCAAAGTAATCAGGATAGTAGTGTTTGAGAGGGCGCACACAACGTACGTGTTGTCAGATGGATTGTCGTAGCCCTTCCACTATCATGGGGGTAAACATGAGTCCACTGTATGAAGCAATCTGCGCGGCACGTACCTTGACCAAGTACATCTGTCAATGCACGCGATAAATCAGACTTTAAAGTACATTGTCTGGCCGTCGAATAGAGCACATACAATTGTTTTCCTGCCTCCTCGCTGTTTCCGGACTTCTGCTTTTACAATTTGCTCTGCCCATACAATTTGAGCATTCTTGTGGACTCGACAACAGACATAGAGCTTAGCGAATATTGCACATACCCACTTCATATTCTTCGTCGGCCATTATGTCTTCCAATGACTATGCAGGGAGCAGCAGTGTGCTGTTGCCTCGCTGAACTGAATAGTTATCCACTGTACACTCCGAGCTCTTGAGCCTGGCTGTAGGAGAAGGACACGGTGATTCAGAACAGGAGATGTTCTGGGCGTCTATATGCTTGTTTCGCGAGGCGCGTAGGCCGCCACAACCGCGTTTACCCAACGTTCACTGACTGCGGGATGATTTGTGGCATGGGCAACACGCGGGAGTCGTTCCAAAAAACGATTGCATTCGCCCAAGAAGTGCAGCTCCTGTATATACAATAAATTGTGACCTGGTATGTACACTACTCAAAACAAGATGACAGGAGTAAGGAAACACTTATGGTTACAATACGGATAGCACGACAATTAAGCAAATATGCGGGGAAGAATCAAGATGACGCAGATGCAGAGACTATAAGATAACCAGACCAGACTAGAGGGTACGCTTTTCTCGCACTCAGACAGGATTTTGCGGTAACAGCCTGCTAGCGATGAGACACTCTTTCACCCAACTGAAGGGAACGCAATTCGCCCCTCGAGACACAATGGGGCCGACCTCGTGCTCCTCCTTGACTATCACATAGTCGTACTCTTCCATGTCCTGCGATGCGAATTTTGCTTCAGGTATTGCTTCTACACGGGAAGCTCCCATGCAAAGAACGATGCGAGGGATCATACAACTGGCGTTCGCAGGCTTTCCTTCACAATTCCCCTGCAAGTGTAACAATCAGACATCAGACATGCAGATTAAGCAGTTGTCGTATGAATTGCTTACCCGTTTTCCGTTCTTAGGTGGGGGGACGAAGTCTGGGTGTAAACATAGGATACTCTTCTTGGAGAACACCTTGGCTGGGACACCATCATTCAGCATCTCTTTAAGATATTGTGGACTGTTGCCCCAGTCGTAATCAACCAGTTGAGACATGCGGGCGTTCAACTGCTCGCACAGACCAGCTGGGAGCAAATAAGGTTGCCATGGCAATTCTTTGTTCTTTGAAGTACCAATAAGCTGTAGTCTCTCGTACTCAATCGTACCACATACCTCATCAAAACACATGTCCAACCATTTGAGTGAAAGACATGGCACACCGAGGGCGAGGGCGATAAGAAACTTCGGCTTGTGGGTAGCATCGTCGGATAATAAGAAGATACGATCCAAATCCTGCTTCAATAACCTCACATCCGAGTGTTGAATGATCCAACGTTTCCCTTGCATCGAATGTTTCCCTTCCATATCGAGCACATGCCCCCAATCTTCGACAATAGTCCCGCCACGACTTTTTATATTGGTTGTAAGCCACTCCACCTTCTTGCTTGAGTCATTTCCCGGACTCTGAGATATTACAATACCTGTTCTGACGAGAATCTTTCGGGTATTGGACGACGATCCGCTGGCAATGGACGTTCGGGAGGGTGTAGGTGAATTCTTTATCTTTGGGCGAACGATGGGAATTATGTCTTCCGCCTGCAGTGCACGATCCTTCCACTCGAACTGCAAAGCTCGGCTAGCCACTTTGATCTCCTTCACGATCAATTCGTAGTGGGCAATTTCTGCGCCGCTGTCATTCTCGACGACAACTGTATCATGCGGATCGCCTCCGCTCACTTCGGAGATTTTGCCTTTGAGGGAGCCGTGGAATAAGACGCTGTCTCCAACTTTGGGTTGGCACAAACGCATTTTGGATACATCCACGACTTCCTCCGCATTGTCGTCGAATTTGACAAGAAACTTGTTGGATGACTTTTCGGAGACGGAGTGGACTACACCGGAGTAGTAGCAGTTATCCGCCTTCCAAAGGGCAAAGACACGGGTCGCGGGCAAGACACTGCTTTTCGTCACGGAGGCAGATTTCAGGCGTTTGGTTGGTCGATTTTGAGGGGTGGAGGAGGTCTTGGACCGCGTGGCGGAAGATTTTTTCCCCTTGCTTGCACGCGATGCGGGTGCGCCTCTTTTGCGTTTGCGGGTAGTAGTAGATAATGCTACTGACTCCTCCATATCATCGGCATCCATCGATTCATCCTCAGCGACTTCGGTGGCCTGATCAGCAACCTCAGATAGCATTTGAAGGTTTGATTCGACTTGGACTTCGCTAGGATGCGCTTCAATGGGTGTCACCACCTTACTGCTAGCTTTAGACGAATGTGAAGCAGAACGTGACTTGGACGGCCTCTTCGAAGTCGCCTTATCCTTCACATCGACCATCGCGTCCTGGTCCGGTGCTGAGGAGGGAATGACAGTTCTCTCATAGGAATTTTGTATCGCAGACACGTCAGGCGGTCGAAGGTCATTGAGCCGACGACGTTTGACTTTTGTCGTAGCAGCACTCGGCTCTTTCTGACGTCCTATGGTTTTTGGCGGCGGCATATCAACGGCAGGTCGCGCTACCTCAGACGCTTTCTCAACCGAGCTTAATTGAACCCGGCTTTCCGACTTTGGCTTGACAGCCTTGGCCAAGGGAACGTCTTCGTCCTCTTCACTAGATTCCTCCTCCTCTTTCCTCGCGTGAAGGGCAGGTGGTGTGCAGTCTGGGATGATGAGGCCGAGCGGTACAGAGTCATCTTCAGGTTCGGTGTCCGTGATAGAAGGGTCATTGCGACGACCATTCTTCGCAGCTTTAGGAGGTGGATCAGGACGAGGTGTGTGCGACGGGAGGGGAGAGCTATTAGGTTGTGTGGCCTCTGAATCAGGGATGACATCTACTTCCATCTCGTCTGTTTCTTTCCTGATGATCCTGGAAGGCGGTCTCCGAATGATAGCTGGGGGTGATGGCACAGGAGAAAGAGGAGGACTGCTGTGATCCGTATCTAAATGCAAGTCTCGCTGAGTATCGCCGGCCGTTGCGTTACCCGTTGTATCAAGCTGAGTGTCGGAGAAGTATGTAGGCAGTTCAGCGTGCGGTTCGGGTGCTCGGGAGAAACGCCAATGTTTCGCGGGGTTGACTAGGCTCATAAGCCCTTTCCTGGTGGTTGTCGCTGTTGTGTAAGATTGGCCTGCGGTAGACAATTCGGGCAGCGCGGGAGGTGGCGTCTCATGTATGACCTGAGTCTCCTCGACCTCGAGAAGCTGCGTAGGGATGGGCGAGATCTGAGTGGGAACAACATCTTCGTAGTCACCCGCAAACATCCTGATGTATGACGACGACGGCTGAGTAGACTCGTAGTCCTGATTCGACCCAGAGGAGTCACGCAGCTCATCCTGGGAACCGTAGATTGAGTGAAGTGCAAGACCCTGTCCGTCAGGGATCTCGCCGCGTCCCTGCCCTTGTGGCTGCGACTGCGTTGACTGCGAAGAGATAGAAGGGGTGGATGCAACAAGTAATGTACCCTGTCCTGGTGCGCACTGAGAATCAGGCTGAGTATCTGCGGGAACGTTCTTATCTCCCTCATATAAAGCGACATAGGATGAAGTTTGGCTGAAGCTATCCGATTGTTGAGTTTGTCCGAGTTTGTCTACGGGTACGTTGAAGGTAGGGCTATCCCGCATGAAAGCTTTCGCCTGCTCATCAGGAGGAAGAGGGCTTGCGAACGATTCCTGGGATGGAGGGGAAAGCGATCTCGGCCTCTGGGGTCGTTGAACATAGCGAGATGTAAGGGGTACATTGCGGCTTACGTCCGCTCGCGACTGTGGCGTCGAACCAATCCCACTAGTGGGAGAACCAAACGATTGTGGGTGAAGACCGTTCGCATCCTTCTTTCCGTTAATCCTCTCTATCACAGGAACCCGCGAGGGAGACACTGTATGAATGGCAGAGGTTCTGACGTCTGAACGCCCATAACACTCTGACGAATCCACGCTCAATGCTTGCCTGCCACTCATGCCACTGTCTTTTTTTGCGAGTTCATCCAGTCCCCTCTGGCTATCAGGTTGGGTGTCGGCAAGGCCATGCAGGTTAAAGCACGGTGCACTTGGAGTGCTCGATGGTGATCCGTTGATCTGCGTCTCCTGCTGGGCGTTGCAAAGGGAGGATTTCATGCCTTTTGACGGAGGTTCGAGGACATCCCTCAGGAGTTGAGTCGGTTGCGTCTCGTCACTAGTCCTCATGATGTCAATCATGAGAGCAAAGAGGTGAATGCTGGGGGCTTACAGGGTTTCATCTGCACTCCGCATTGCCGACACCAGGCGGTCGACCATATATATCCTAAGCTATCCTGCTATGCTATCAGAAACCAATGGGAGCTTCGGAACAACGTGAAGAACGATGTCTGCAGGTATAGATGCTTCCTACGCAGCTGATTCCGCGAATTCAGGTATCGCACCGTCAATATAGGGGTACCCAGAAGATGATACAAGGAATTGTGCAAGATTCGCAAGAGGAATTGTGAACAAGAGACGTCGTGGCACAGCGCAAGCAAGGACCAGAGCCCACTTCGAGAACGCGACAGGCCAATTTCTGGGGCGCCTGTATGACACGGTCACGTTATTCGCTCAGCTGGGCGCTAGTTTGTCTTCTCTTAGGACTCATCGCGACTTGAACTCGAACCTTCATCTCGTGGGTCTCCTCAGAGCCACTCGTTCCTTCCTTGACCGTTTTGCCTCTTCTTGCCTTACAGCGCTGGACGCGGCCGTACGACCGTAGTCGTGCCTTATCAAGATCAACCTGGATCAACACGTTCCTTTCGACACCACTTTCCTTCCCCACAGCATGCCTCAGAAGTCAGCGGAAACCAAGCAAAACGCGAGAAATGGAAGAATGCAACGAAAAACACGTAAACACAAAGAAAAGACACGCCCTGTCAGCTTCGCGGAAGAGAAGGACTCCGACGAGGATCGCTCGAATTCCTCCGGGAAAAAGTCAGATGGGTCCAAGCCTCCCGCACATCACAAGGATCAAGGAAAAGGCATCACTCCCGAGGTAAAGGCCGACGCAGTAGCCAACCCTGTTCCAGACACCGGCATCTCCAGGACCACTTACTATGCCACGATTCCTACGCATACTGCATCGTCGCTAGGCCTTATCAGCGCGATTCTTACCTCCGCGACGACAAGCAAGACCTCACAGACCATGACTATGGTTGGAAGTCTGACGATGCCGAGCGTTGCATCACTTTCCCCGACTGCGTCTGCGGTTCATTCTCAAGCCACGAAGGACGCTCACGAAGGAAAACGATCCTCCACCGTGGTGATCGTAATACTGTCCATCTTGGCTGCGTTCGCACTTTTTGGCATTCTTGCGGGCATATGGGTCTATACAAGGCCCAAGAAGCGTTCGCACCCAACACCCTCGTTGCCGATCTTGCAAGACGATTATTCAGATACCAAAGTCGAACCTGACGAAGAGTCGTTATTCGGCGGGAAGGAGCGAAGCTCAGCGAGACCAGGAAGCAACGGTATCCTTTGGACTTGGACCCAGTATTCGCATACCCCTTCCACAATAGCTCCGCTCTCGAAGGCTGTTCCTGTAAACTCTGTTCTCCACAACCCTTCAGCAAAGAGAGGCTCGTTTTCGACCAGTGGACAGAGCGCCTACCCTTTCCATGGTCACGGTTCAACGCCGAATCGTCCACCATCTCCACCGCAGCCCTTACAACAAATATCGCAGGCTATGACTCGAGCAGCGAACCGCGTCTCTACTGTGTCAATGTCCATCTATCCTACATCTCCTCAAACCAGTGCTGTCGGCGTCGCAGTAACTGATGCTCCTCTGACGGCTGATGGTGCGCCAGTCATGCAGCGTTCTGCCTCGAAAGCATCTACCCGCCGCCATTCGAGAGGTCCCAAGTCGACGCGTCAGAGTTATCAGAGTACTACAGGATTCGACATGATTGAAGTACCGGGAAGCCACGGCCGGAATATGCCTTCGCCCAAGGCTCCACCAATCGGTTTCTCTGCCTCTTCCATCGGTGGTCGAGCGAAAGTACAAGGCCCATATGCTTCTGCTGTTTCAATGCGCACTTCAGCATCAGCATCGGCTCCTGCCTCGCATCTATCCATGGGTGGATCAGTCAACCCTTTCGACTCCTCTGAATATACGTTGCCTCCAGTACCACCAGTCACTAAGACAGACGTCAGCAGAGAGCGCGATACGAAGGCTCTCGCATCAGCGCTAGGCCTATCAAGTCCCAATACTGTGGCATCTCCACAACCAACCCTGTATCCCGATGACTCTATCACACTTGCTGGTGATCGTAGGAGGAGCCGAGGACACGGTCGCATGAAGAGTCATGTTGTCAGCCCGACGCTAGATCCCACATCTCACCTGGGCAATCTGATGCTCGCGGACTTCCAGAGCAATGTCTCTCTTTCCACTCGTCCGCTTTCCTATGTCCACAAAGGGACGAACAAAAAACGCATGGATGACAAGCCACCACGCGTTCCATCGCCTCCACCCATGCCATCACTGGCCCAGATGGCACTTGAGCACGGGAACCCCGATGCTTTTGCAGACTATAGGAGCCCAACATACAGCATTTACGGGCTGTACGAGATGGACCGAAAAAGCAGGCTAGTTTGAGACTATCGCTGCTTGCACCACATATTTCTTTGGCTCCTGTAGAACACTGGATTTGTTCTGAACGATACCTTGATTTGTGCAATCATCCATGTTTATGTCAGACTAAGAACCATGAAATGAATCAGTAGTATTGTTACAATCACTGAGGTTGGCTAACGACCGAAGGGGGTGTCGATAGTCGCAGATTGTGTCAGTCGGGCTAGCACCTCTAGATTGCCCCAGCCCGGACCTTCTGGAAGTCATCGTCTATCTCCTGGTCTGTCCAACTCTCCTCGGATACCCCGGGAGCATGAGAGGGGACCCGCAGGGTATCATCTTCCATGCGCGCGAGCTGCTTGGACTCTACCGTGTCCTGCCGGTTTCTCTCGGCCTCCTTAACGAGTGCTTGCAGCTCATCTTCAAGGTCAGCATTATCAATACCTATGTCTCCTTGAGCAATTTCCGTTCCCATCTGAATGGCCTCGTCAATGTCACGAGCATCAGCATTAGCGTTATACATCGCCTCCATGGTCTCATCAATCTGCTCCCGTTGGAGAGACGGGTGAGCTAGAATAGCACGCAAGGTGGCTGTAGACGACTCGTAGGACCGCATGATCTACAACAGCAACAGTGCACGGTCATCAAAAAATACATCTGCTTGCTGGGCGGATGGGCGTACCTCAACATCACCAGCCGCTGCCTCCACCCGCAGCAAAGTAGATTGCAGGGTATCCAGCGAAGCCAGTCGCTTCTTCAATAGGTCTTCAAGTTGCTTGCGCGATCGCAATAAAGTCAAGGCAACATCCTTCTGTTTTCGACGCAATGCAGCAGATATCTTCTCAGTGCGCCTACACCAAAGGTCAGGATAGATTACAATACTTGATAGAAAGGACTGAACTGTTCGATCTGATACTGAATATTGTCAACTTGAGCCTCAAGACGTTCCACGCCGGTCTTCAACTCGAGAAGGCCTGTATCCACAGCACTAATCACTGCTGAGTCAGAGTCGCTCGAGTCAACAAACTTGATCGTCTGTTCACTGGTCAGCGAAAACGATAACTTGCACAATGCGAGAAGAGACTTACATCGCCTTGCACGAGGACCACCCTTTTGTCGCGCTCCAGATATCTCAGTATCACCTTCATGTCCAGGTCTGACACTGTAACACCCTCGAGAGCAGCATCCGCGAATGTCCTCTTGAAGCTCTCGAACTTGTATAGCGAATCTGCGAGGGACGCGCCTGATTTCCTTCGTTGCTTGGCCAATACACCTTCTGCAGCCTTCTCGACAAGATTACGCAAGACATAACTACCCGATACCTTCTTCCACCGTTGGCTGTCACTTTCGTGGCCACCAGCTGTGTCGTCTGGAACCAAACTCAGCTGCTGCAATGCCCACCATAGAGGCTTGCCAACCACATAAGCTGCTATGCGATAGGGGAGCCAACCGGGGTCGTATATTGATTGGCTGCTGTTCAAGAACTGAGTCAAAGGGTAGTATTCCTTTGAATCCATGAGATCAGCCTTTTCTAGTGAATCTGACCGTAAATCGATATGGCTCGCAGATGTCTATAGGTGTATTGATGTGCTTACGATGACTCCAGCCAAACTGAGAGGTTTACCGACTCCTTCGAACCTGAATAAATCGACTAGGGATGGACTAGCATGCAATACAAGTCTGTCTGTTTCCTTTGGCTCGGAATATTGCCACCCAGTCGAAACAACGGTTTCCAAAGTCTGACGCCACCACTCGAGATTGGAAGCATACGACGTTGGATTTGATTGCTTCTGTCGCAAGAAGTCGGAGTATAGCGATTTGAGGCGTGCATTAGAGATTGACTGATATGTAGATAGCGTTGTCAACCGTTTATGCCTCTCGCTCGCGGATGTCATCGTCGTGGTAAGGGCCAAGCTGCGGGCCAGTCGATGTACCGTATAATACTACTAACACGAGGCACAGATGGAAGGCAGGCACGTGCTAGACGCGTTCGCCTGACGCGTCGGCGCTGGCAGTTGTACGTCCGAGTCCGTGCAGCAATACTTACGACTTATATGACTTGCCAGTGGACACGAGAAACTGTAATATTGGATTCATATCGTATTAGACAGGAGACGATAGCGATTCAGTACGTTACATGCAAAGCAAACGATGCGAGACATCAAAACGAGTAGCACACTAGCAGAGCGTACTGAAACGAATATCGACAGCAATAACAGCAAGGAGCAAAAGACGACAAGAGAGAAAGAAAACACAGGTGAAGGAGCACAACAACGATAACAAAGCGATTCAGCGAGAATGAAAGCAGACAACGGGCACCAGAGCTATCTAATTTAGCGAGGAAATAGATAAGAAAGCAATAGAGAGATATGAAATGCAGCGAAAACAGCGACGTTGAGAGTATGTGAGACTTTAGTCGAACCTTTCTTGAGGGCTGACAGCACTGCAACCGCCCAGACTGGCTGTAGGCGTTGGGTAGTACTCACTCAACTTGAAGGAGTGATAACTACCCTGGCTGTGGCCCTCTTCGGAGCTAGTGTCCATAGGCTCCTAAATGCCTTTGGTTAGACGAAAGATAAATATCAGACCCCGTCAAATAACTTACTGCTTGAATTCTGAGTCTTTTCGTAGAACCATTGGGACTGGGGTTCGAACCGGAGGTCGGGCTCAAGGACTGGCGCATTTGGCTTGCAGGTGTCATCGGAGGAGTACTCTGCTGAGTAGAAGCAGAAATAGCCCTTGCAAACTGCGGCTTAGTCCTTGCGATGGCGCTGTCCATGTGTGCAATACTATTCGCGACGAGGTAACCTGCGCAGTGTGTTAGCCATGGGTGGCTGAAGGAACATGGTTGATAAGTAACGCACGCATGGTTCTATAGCGCCATTCGAATGTCACAAAGAAAGGCGGTTCCTTGGGGTCAAGCGGCTCGACGTCCCAAGTAGATGGCATTTGCATGGAAGAAGGCTGCTTATCGCCGAAACTATGAGAGGAGAGATTCAGTCTAGTCAGGAAAACACTCAGGCTGCATCGAAGCAAGAGGGAAGCCGCACCTAGTTACGACACTGGAATCATTTACACCAGATGATTTCGGTGGTGTTGGACGAGGGACGTTGGACTTAGTGACAGTGGTTCTCTTGATTCGGCGAATTCGAAGGACAATAGTGCCAGCATCCGCAGAGGATTTAGAAGGGTTGAACTCTGTAAGCCATGGTCAATAAGTAAACAGAAGTATAACAGAATAGATGAACATATACCTTGATCAGCTTCTGCAAATACGAATGGTCGCTCCATTGTCGGGCCAACCCGCATGGCACCTCTAGATGCCTCACCGAAACCAAACAAGAAGTACCCTGGGACCATGTAACCGTCCAGGTAAATGTAGGACGCGGTGTCAACCAGGCTTCCATGGTCCTTCCAGTGAACCGTGAATCTCTGCATCACATTAGACGCTCCGCCACATTGCATCCAAACATATCTTGAATACCTTTCCTGGCTCACTAGGGATCCAACAGGTCACCTTGTTCGTGTCGGAATTGACGACAGGCTTGAATTCGTACAGACTTTTGCCATCGCAAGTAACCCAAGCTGTGAAACCGCGGTGTGTGAGCATATTGAATGACAGATGAGAGGGGTAGTGGTGGCAAGAGTATTAGCTATGTGTAAGGACTGAGGTGGATGAGGCTGGGGACCAGCCCAGGGGGTTTATAAAGGGTAGAGATGCCAACTATGAGAACAACCGTTTGACCCACGCCAAATGCAGTTCGTCACAGCGGAAGAAACTGAAGAAGAGGCGGAACGGCCAAAAGTTTGGCACAAGTCAAGTTGAACAAGGCGCGTCACTCACGTGCTCGTGTCAATAGGCAATATTAGACGCTGGCGCTGTCGGCGAACCCTTTGTGCGCAGGCGGGAACACGTCTTTTGGGCATCTTGACTTGAGAGGCTCGAAGCGAAAACCGACGGAGTGATACACGAATAATTCAAGGCAGGGCAATTCTCGTGCGTCATGCTAGCCCCTTGACCGCTTCGCTACCAAACCGGGACAAGGTTTCAGAGGCAGTCAATGGTTTTGGTTCATGCCAATGGAATTTCAAACGGCGGGCACAGTTTGGCAACGATGCTCGGATTCGAATTTCAGCAGGATCGCGAATGCAATGCAAGACAAAGGACGGCAAAGGATATGACTATATTCAGACGAGAGGTTCAATGTAAGTTACAGGAATCGCAAGAGAATGTCGGAACACCAGGTGACCTAGAAGTCCACTAAGATCAGGAAAACTGGCCAAAGGGTGAACCAATTACTCTAAGGCATTGAGAGATGAAAACTTGCTATAGACGCAGCAAGCAATCATGTGGTAATACAACGCCTATGTAGTTGTTAAAAGATGATAAAAGACTCGAAGAATTCTTGGAAGTTAATAGATAAAGATCCTTGCTTAGGGCAGGTCTCCTCCTCACCCTCGCCGACTTGCCGCCGAACAACTTAATTCAGCAAACCAAAGACCAGAATGCTCAGCACACCTTGCTCACTATACTTTCAATAGCCCTTGAGCCCGAATACGACCGTCGACCGACTTGCTATCTATTAAAAGAATACGTTGGCGGGCGCCGCTATGGACTAAATGCAACTGAGTGGTTACTATCACTTAGGACCTCTCTTGGACATCCGAAGGCCGACAGAGCCGATCGTCTCGGAAGGGCGAATCGACTTGAGCTCAAGACTGCTCGAGGTATTAGTAGTCTCCCAAAGGCAGACGGGACAGACATTTGGTTCGAGGACGCGGTGAGATCTAATGATGTTACTGGCGATGAGCATTGAGTACCAGATTCTCTCCCACAGACTTTCGCAGAAAAGACAATTGTACTGGATGGCGCAATTGGGGCACTGGCAGGAGAGCAGCTTGGCATTGAGTTTATGCTGTTGAGCAATATGCCATCGAAGTCACAGTACGGCTTCAAGTTGAGTACAAGTTGCGAGCAGTTGAACTGCTCGAAGGCGACATGTCGACATATGATGCTATTGGTGTCAGCAAAGTGCATATGACGACCAAGTATTAGAGATGCTCGGGCCCCGATGAGTGTTGATAAGCCGTCAAGTCTGACCGGGACACCGATGGGGTATGCTGTTGTCGTATAAATAGCCACAGTGTAGCAGAGATTCGCAGACCACAAAGCCCTGCAGCCTCCTGCAGCTCACTGTTCTCATTCCAACCGCAACTTCTCATACCCAACAATTTACACGACATGTCCGAGTTACGAATCCCTCTGAATGACGGCAACAGCATTCCCTGGCTCGCCTTTGGGACTGGGACTGCCTTGTATCAGAAAGAGGCAAAAGATCAAGTCCTGCAGGCCATCTCCTCAGGCATCGTCCATCTCGATGGTGCTCAGTTATATGCCAACGAGGAATCACTCGGCGATGCCATCGTGCAGTCTGGCGTCGCGAGAGAGAAGCTGTACGTGACTACCAAGTTGGGCCCCGTCCCTGAGGGAAAGACTGTTCGCGACACCCTCGAAGAGTCGTTGAAAAAGCTGAAGATCGATTACGTCGATCTTTTCCTCATCCATATCCCTAAACAGCACGCGGATCTCAAAGGCGTCTGGAAGCAATTGGAGGCTCTGAAGAAGGAAGGATTGGCAAAGAGCATCGGAGTCTCCAATTTCCACATCCAGGATTTCGAAAAGATCCTACCAGACGCAGAGTTCATCCCAGCTGTGAATCAGGTAAGCAGCCGTGATAAACCCTGGGATATAGACGGAACTCACTCACCTTCCACGCAGATTGAATATCACCCCTACGTATTCAAGGCTTCGAAGCCTTTGATTGACTATTTGAAGTCGAAGAAGATTGTACCGACTTCATACGGCGGGCTGTCACCTATAACTCGTCACAAAGGTGGTCCCCTCGATCCCGTCCTTGAGAAGATTGCGAAAAGACTGGGTGACACCAGAGGCAAGCCAGTGACACCGGGACAAGTGCTTCAGGTGTGGTTGCGTCAACAAGAAATTCCCGCTATCACGTATGTCCCATGCGATCCAGATCGTGCTTACGAACTGACAACCGATTTTTTAGGACCTCGTCGAAGTTGGAACGGCTGAGGGAGTACTTGGACGTCGTCAATATTCCTGATCTCACCGCAGAAGAAGTGAAAGAAATAGAGGAAGTAGGTTCGAAAGTCCATCACAGAGTCTTCGTACGTCGTTCTACTTACCCCTCAGAATGCGAGTTCAACTAACTAACGGTGATCGTGACTCACAGGCCACGGTCATTGATACGTCGAATGATCCTAAACTGTAGGACTTGGAAGTTGGAAGTTGGTGTTGGCAGCTCAAGCTTCAAGTATTCGTGGAAAGGATGATTGTGATTGTATGAAGTGTGTCACTACTGTCAGTAAATGTACTATAAAGAATCAGGAATTACGCATATCGGTATAGGACCAATCCATGTGAGTGAGGCAGGCACCTTTTCATCGACATGAAGGCTTGAAGCTTGGTGGAGGGATGAATCGAGTCTGGGATGAATTGCAGGTATGTGAAAACTTGGTAAAAGGCTAAAAGCTGAGACTCAAGTGAGGGAATTTGGATGTATGTACACGCGTAAGCGCCCACCACTACGGTTGCCGGATAGTCCATGGATGAAATTCCCGCGCGCGAGGATCTGGCGCTTCGTGCGATCGCTTCGCTGGCAGGGTACATCCTGCTTTAACTCGCTCAGAACTCCTCCAATCTCAGAAATATGTACATATTCATGATCTGCTTCCCAATGCGAGCATGTTCATATATAGTTTAGTGCGATACCTCAGAAAACAATTTGAAGTGAGGACCTCTGCGTCTGGTTAAGAATGGGCGCTTAGTCGCTGAGTGGAATTTTTGCAAAGGCTTGCAACGCTGGAACGTTGATGGTCAGAAGTGACTCAGGGCTTTCTATCTGCTGTACCCTGCGCTGCGAGAGATTACTTCATATAAAATACATCTTGTTCAACACTGAGAGAGAAACAAGTTTCCAATGTGATATCCTTGAGTTAGAAACTTGGCTACTTAGATGCCATGGAATAGGCGCCCAAGAGATTTGCCTCATTAAATCAACAGAAAGACAGCTTCCACTGTGATTGGACCTGCATAAAGCCTACATCACTGTATTCATATTGAGAACAGGATCACTAATATACCCATATTGTGGAACTTAGTGTGAGTTGAGGGCTCAGCCTGACCTCCGCAAAAATTCGACTCAATAGGCGCCCGCCTCAGCACAACTTGTGTCCTCCTTGCGATTCTGCTCGGGATTTTGGGTCAAACAATGTATCAAAACACTCGCGTTGGGGAGCAGATCACGAATATGTACATAGTTTTGAGATTGGAGGAGTTCTGAGCGAGTTACAGCAGGATGTACCCTGCCAGCAAAGCGATCGCACGAAGCGCCAAATCCTCGCGCGCGGGAATTTCATCCATGGACTATCCGGCAACCGTACACCACAGAATTATGGCTATCAAACAGGTTTCTTCATTCAAGCTGAAGATCGATCTTCGGAGGATAATGCGACGGGGTCTCTCTCTCATTCCTCAACTTTGCCTTAATAAGAACCCTCACTCAGCGAGCAAATTACGATATCTCCGTCCCTACTCCTCTATCTCTGCGCCACAAAGAGTCGCCGGAATGCCAAAAGTCACTACCGAACAACTGCCTCTGTCTGGCCTATTCGGAGTCAATAAGCCCTCGGGACCCACATCCATGGCGATAATAAATGACATGAAGAAACTTATAAACGAGTCGAAGCTCTTTGTGGAGGCGGATAAATTGAAGGAGGACACCAAGGGAAAAGGCAAGAAGCGGTCGAGATTCAAACGCGGTCCTGTTAAGATCGGTCAGGGCGGAACACTCGATCCTCTTGCGGATGGCGTACTCGGTACGCTGGTTCTCTTGGGCTGTGTAGGAGACCGACCCTGCTTACATTTGAAGGGTAGTCGTGGCAATAGGTAAAGCGACTAAAAGACTAGGCGAATTTCTCGACTGCGTCAAGGTGAGGTTTCAAGATGACATTGGATACGTATTCATGCATTGAACCATGCTCGTCCCTCAGGAGTATCGAACAACATGTTTGCTTGGTTGTGCCACTGACTCGTATGATAGCGAAGGTGCTCAACTTCGCCTCGCCCCTTGGAAGCACGTTACTCGTGAACAGGTCGAGGAAGCTTTGGAGAAATTTAGAGGAAACATTATGCAGACCCCGCCAATGTCCGTCATGGCTCTTTTTCACCATCTTTGAATTACTGTTTGACCCCACGCCTAGATTCTCCGCACTCAAGATGGATGGCAAACCGCTCTATGAATACGCTCGGGAGGGCATCCCCCTCCCGCGTCCGATCGAAGCGCGTCAAGTCACCGTACATGAATTGGAGCTCGTCGAATGGAAAGGGTCTGATCATTCATATCGCTGGCCCGAGAAGAAAGTACCTCTGGAACAAAGAAAAGCGGCTGAAAAGACGCTTCAAACTGTTGGAGAAAATGTAAAGTTTGAAGACAGCCCCGAAGCTGACATGGGAGAAGGTGCAATCCCAACGGCGTTTGTCCTGCGGATGAAGGTCTCCGGAGGGACCTATGTACGCTCTATCGTACACGACCTTGCCGAGGCACTCGGTTCCGCCGGCCATGTCGTGACTTTGACACGGTCACGTCAGGGTCGCTTCACCCTTGAACCTACCGAGCCTAACGACATGGAGTGTGTACCTTGGTCAGTATTCGAGAAAGCTGTAGCTACCCCTGGGGAGCCTGATGAGGACGGCTGGAAAGAATGGGAACGAGAGGTTTTGGCTAAGTTCGAAGTTTTCGAAGGAAAGGGGGCCTCCAGCTCGCGAGATTCGTAATGATTTGAACTGCGCGATGATGCATACCCGTTGTAAGTCGGCATGTCACTCATAGCTTTGCAGCTCTAACTCTGGCACTCTGGCACTCTGGCAGGCTTGCTAACACCGGCGAGTAATCATTTCTAGTATGCCTCGCCATTGGCCAAGGGTCGTCTCGGTCTCCAACGGCATCGGGCAATTGATATCAAGGAAACACCCTTGTGTTGGGCAGATTGAGGACCACTGCACATTCAATATGTTGCTCGGACAATGATCGGTTTTCGGTTCACAATCAACAAGAACGATCGAACTATCGTCGAACGCAGTACATTCGCCATATGGCCTCGATGAGTCAATACAGTGCGCGGCGAAACCATGCGAGTCAATGCTGATACGTAGCCTTCGAAGCCAGCCAGCTTAAATCGTTTAGGCTCGTCTTGAGAGATGGTATGGCTCGACATTGTACACGGTTTTTCGATTGTCGATTTGTTGATGATGATTCAGCGGGCAGTTTCTCCGGCATGTCCCACGGGTGGTTCAATAACGCTGTTGCAGAATATCTTCCTTGACCTCGACGCGGCTTACAGGTACCCAGCTACCTGCTCATTTTAGCAGACATAAGCAGATTGACATGTGTAAGGATAAATGGTCGCGCTAAATTGGCTGGTCGTGGAGGCAACCTGCGTCTCCTAGATGCATACCTTTCTCGCAGTGAGCAAATATGAGGAAGACGTTTCAAATGATTGCCCTCAGACGGCTGCCAGTGTTGACATGGCCCTCGGCTACACGTCTCATTGTGTTATTTTCTCATCTGCTGTTGGAGCGTATTCGGCCAGCACTGTTCGGGTTGACATGGTTCCTATCCCATGCCGAGGGATGAGATCGCCCCCCGATGACCCGACTTTTGCTGGTGATTCGGTTATATACGTGCTCATGGGCAACATGTTACCTCCTCAAGTGACCTGCACGCGATCTGTAATAGGAAACGTCTCGCGTTAAATGGCAACAACTTGGACAACATGTGAGTCCAGTAGCTCACGCCGACAACGGTCCGAGAGAAAGAATGCCGGATGACGCGGTCCGAGGACCCTTCTTATACCGGTGCTTTTCAACGCGGCCACCCCCACATTCTGCACGCAACAATGGCTGCCAACGGAACCGCATCGCGCACACTCAAGCCTGGGATCTACGCCCCGATCCCCACATTCTTCCACCCGGACACGGAGGATCTTGGTACGCCCAACACGCACCTCGAGTCGACTGCATTCCTGACGCTATCTGCCTACGAATACAGACCTGTCGTCTTTCAAAGCCCAAGTCGTGCGGGTGGCCAAAGCAGGAGTAGGACCGCTTCTGACAGGGTCGCTGGGAGAGGCCCACCATCTCACACACCCAGAGCGGACGACGCTCATCCGAGCCGCTCGTCAGGCGTTAGACCAAGAAGGTCTGCACCATGTTCCCATCATCGCGGGGACCGGTGTCGGCAGCACACGAGAAACCATTGATATCACGTTGCAAGCTGCAGAAGCTGGCGCAGACGCAGCCATTGTGATTGCTAGTGGTTACTTTGCCGGTGTGCTGGCTGGTAACAAGAAAGCCCTCAAGGGATTTTGGGGGGAGGTTTCGGAGAAGAGCCCTATACCTATTCTCATGTATAACTGTGAGTCTGCCTTGGGAGTGAGATTTACTGCGCTGTTTACAAGGCAATTGCATAGTCCCTGGGTCCAGTGGTGGCATCGACCTGGATTCCGAATTAATCACCGAATTGGCCACAGAATATCCTAATCTGGTCGGGATCAAGCTGACGTGCGTTTCAGATGCCAAGGCATACATGGGCACATGCTGAGTTGTTCTACAGTTGCGGGAGCGTTGGGAAGTTGACGAGAATATGCGCTACTGTGACCGATACCGCATTCGTTGCAGAGCATCCTCGCAAAGGCACCAGCGAGCCTTTCTTGGTGCTTGGAGGCTACGCAGATTTCTTGGTGCCATCAACCTACGCCAACGGCCATGGGGCCATCACAGGGTTGGCCAATGTTGCCCCAGTGAGTATTACACTGGCTCTTGGAAAGGGCAATATTAATAGATCTATGCAGTACACTCTTGCCAAGTTATTCCAACTCGCTGAGACGAGTATTAAGGAACCTGCTCTCCTCGCAGAAGCACAACAGCTGCAAGGGATCGTCGCTCGTGCGGACTATGTGATCGCCAAGGCGTCGATTGCAGGCACTAAAGCACTGCTGGAACGTCTATACGGTTATGGTGGACATCCTCGCCGTCCTCTTCCTCCAATAGAGCCCAGTGCTGCACAAGCTCTCTGGGACCATCCCGATACCCAAGCACTCGTCAAAATCGAGAGAGAGCTCAGTGGAAAGGCGTAATAGATTGCTGATAGACTCACAGTGGTAGTTTTTTTGGATGTAATCTATATGTTTTCGTGCTCGCTCTGTCGTATGAATTGCGATGTCAGGGACACAGGAGAAAGGTGACCTCGATCCAGATTGCGCTCGGCCGAGATCAAATGAATGTGGGGAAACGTGGGAGTGTGTGGGGAAAAAGGAATGTCGGCAGAATTGCACAGACCGGGGGAGGTCCGGGAGATTTCAACATTTTGAGAAGAGAGGTTGACGAGAAGGAGTCAAGAGACCAGTCTGCAGGTCTCATCCTGTGCCAGGGCCATCATGGTTAGCACATGCAGGACATGGGTTGCCATCCGAGCGCATTCTCTCATGTGAGCGTGGGCCATCTGTCTCTTGAGTTGTTTCTTTTCGCCTCCTCCTTGCTGCGACCCATCTACTGGCTTTGTTGGTCTTCGAGGACAGACCTGCACTCAGAGGTGTCTGTCGCGGTGGAATGAACCATGGCGATCACGATGAGTGTCTTTCCAGGCTGGCACGGCTGCGGTTCTGTCGCCAGGCCGCTTCTTGCTAGCCAACTCAGACGAGGTATGACAACCAGCACAACAGTCCGATCGACCAGCTGACGGCAGTGCGCAATAGTGTCGATTTCCATCCGCGCATATCACGCCTCTGCGGTACGAAGGGACGGGAGTGCAGCTACCAGCGGCGAAGCCCCTGCTAACGGTATGTGTCAAGCGTGGCCTCAGTACCTTGCGTCTGACACGTCGTGATAGGCATCCCTTATTCCTCCCTGACCATCGGCGTGCCGACCGAAATTTATCCAAATGAACGTCGTGTCGCTTTGACACCCCAGAATACAGCCCTCTTACTCAAGAAGGGCTTCGCGAGAGTGCTAGTGGAGAAGAATGCAGGTCTCCATGCACAATTCCTAGACGAGCAGTATAGAGCTTCGGGTGCCATTATCGTGGACCGCGACGAACTGGTTTCTTCCTCGGACATCATGCTCAAAGTACGGGCTCCCATCATTGGGCAAGAAGCCGAGCAATTCAGAGAGGGCGCAACCCTCATATCGTTCTTATACCCAAATCAAAACAAGGCATTGGTAGACTTGCTGGCTTCGAAACAGGCCACCGTCTTTGCCATGGAAATGATACCCCGGATTTCTCGTGCTCAGGTATTTGACGCTCTCAGGTCTGTTCGTCTTCACAGAATACGTCAAACATCTGGTTGACCTGAGAATGGTAACAGCTCTATGGCTAATATTGCCGGATACAAAGCCGTCCTCGAAGCTGCAAATCATTTCGGACGTTTCCTCACCGGTCAGGTCACCGCTGCTGGGTCCGTTTCGTTTACGTCCGACATACTTAAGTGCTGACCAGCTCGCCTGCAGAAAGATACCCCCTACAAAGGTCCTTGTGATTGGTGCTGGCGTCGCAGGTCTTAGTGCTATTGCTACTGTATGTGGCGTTCATCTCTGCTTTTCCCCCACATTGTGTGCTGATCCCTGCCCAGGCGAGACGTATGGGTGCCATCGTTCGGGGATTTGATACTAGGTCAGCGGCTCGTGAACAAGTTCAGTCACTGGGTGCAGAGTTCCTCGAGGTTCCTGTTCAAGAGTCCGGAGATGGTGCTGGTGGTTACGCAAAGGAAATGTCCAAGGAGTTCATTGAGGCCGAAATGAAGCTCTTCATGGAGCAATGCAAGGATGTAGATATTGTCATAACCACGGTAGGTTTGAGCGCCAGGTATATAATACATGGCGAGAAATCAGCTCACAACGTACTCCAGGCTCTCATTCCCGGAAAACCTGCCCCGAAGCTTATTACGAAGGAGGTACGAGGCGGTGACATTTGTGGCGAAACATGCTAACACGGTTATTAGATGGTCGCTGCAATGAAACAAGGCTCAGTCATCGTAGACCTTGCTGCTGAAACTGGCGGCAACTGTGAGGTCACAAAGCCTGGTGAGCTCACTGTTCATGACGGCGTTACTATCATAGGTGAGTATTGCCGTAAGTTCACTCGTCATTTATAGAATATACTCATTTCGTGTAGGATACACCGATTTGCCTTCACGACTCCCAACGCAGTCTTCAACTCTTTACTCGAACAACATCACTAAATTCCTCTTGTCCATCGGCGATGGCAACGGCAACTTCAGAATCAATCTTGACGACGAAGTAGTTCGAGGATCTATTGTCATTCATCGTGGACAGGTTCTTCCGCCCGCACCTCGGCCTGTACCTCCACCCGTCAGCGCGCCTCCCACTCCCTCAAAAGAGGCGACAGAAGTTACCGCGGTGACGCCCTGGCAGAAAGCTACAAAGGAGGTTGCAGCCCTTAGCGCAGGGATGGGATCGGTTGTCGCGTTGGGAAAGATTGCAGGACCGGCTTTCATGAGCAACTTCTTTACCTTTGGTTTGGCCAGTATGATTGGCTACCGGGTTGTTTGGGGCGTTGCTCCTGCTTTGCACTCGCCTCTGATGTCTGTTACCAATGCCATCTCAGGAATGGTCGGTATCGGTGGATTGTTTGTGATGGGTGGAGGCTACCTTCCCGAGACGGTCCCGCAAGTACTTGGCGCAGTCTCTGTGCTGCTTGCTAGTGTCAATGTAGCGGGAGGTTTCGTCATTACCAAGCGCATGCTGGACATGTTCAAACGTAAGTAATACTCAGTGCAGGGTTGACTGTTATTCCGAATGATTTCTCTCTGCAGGTCCGACTGATCCTCCAGAATATCCATGGCTTTATGCGATTCCAGCTATCGTGTTTGCAGGCGGATTCGTCACTGCTGCAAGTACCGGTATGTCCGGCCTCATACAGGCTGGATACCTAACAAGTAGCCTTCTCTGTATCGGTTCACTCTCCGGACTGGCTTCGCAAGCGACCGCACGACAAGGCAATATCCTAGGAATTCTCGGTGTTATCTCCGGTATCCTCGCTTCTTTGGCCGCTGTTGGATTTGAGCCCGAAGTCCTGACACAATTCGCTGGCGTGGCTGCTATCGGTGGACTCATTGGTGCCATACTTGGACGACGTATCACTGCTATCGAGTTGCCGCAGATGGTTGCGGCGTTACACTCCGTTGTTGGTCTTGCTGCCGTGTTGACCAGTATCGCCAGTGTATTGGCTGATATCGACCACCCTTCGACTTTGCACCTAGTCACAGCGTACCTGGGCGTGCTCATCGGTGTGTTGCTTTCCTTGTCATAATGATGGTATTCGACATTGAACTGAATTGATCATCCTCAAGGTGGCGTCACATTCACTGGCTCAGTCGTAGCATTCTTGAAACTCGCAGGTCGCATGTCATCGAGGCCTATCGTTCTTCCTGGAAGACATTTTGTGAACTCCGCCCTTCTCGGCGCGAACGTCCTGACAATGGGTGCATTCGTGACTGCGGCCCCAACTGTGCCGATTGTTGCGGCGGCGTATCTAGGAGCAAACACCATACTCAGCTTCATTAAGGGATTCACAACGACTGCTGCCATAGGTGGTGCTGATATGCGTATGTTGATTTACATTGTTAGAAACAATTAGTTCTTACACTCTTCTCTCAGCTGTGGTAATTACCGTTTTGAACGCGTATTCTGGATTTGCGCTTGTCGCAGAAGGTTAGCTGGACCTGGCACATTCTTGAAGCAGCAGCTCACCTCAACGTCTTCAGGATTCATGCTTGACAATCCTCTGCTGACATCCGTCGGTGCACTCATTGGAGTCAGTGGTTCCATTCTATCGTACATCATGGTCAGTAAAATTTCATGTACCCATTGGCTTGGTATTCGCATGCTGATCGCACTGATTCTTTCAGTGTGTCGCAATGAATAGGACCTTGACAAACGTTCTATTCGGCGGCATTGGATCCACGGCCCAATCCGACTATAAGATAGAAGGTGCCATAACCAAGACTAGTGTCGAAGAGACCGTGGATGCCCTCAGCAATGCTGAAAATGTCATCTTTGTGAGTTCCATTCCCATTTTGCAACTACTTCCTGTTGTTTATCGGGGATTCGTGCTAGGTCGTCGGATACGGTATGGCCGTTGCGAAAGCCCAATTCGCTATCGCAGAGATTGTACGGTTGTTACGAGCGAAGGGTGTAAACGTCCGCTTTGCCATTCATCCCGTTGCCGGAAGGTAAGCTTCTGACATATGCTAAAGGGAAGTTGTTGCTAATGTTGATCTGTGTGCTAGAATGCCGGGGCAGTGCAATGTGCTTCTGGCGGAGGCCTCAGTTCCTTACGACAGTGAGTACAATCCTTCATCCATTACAAGGTAGTCGAGTTCTCACCTTTGGCCTTACACAGTCGTGTATGAGATGGATGAAATCAACGACGACTTCAGTGACACCGATGTCACCCTAGTCATTGGTGCGAACGACACAGTCAACCCCATCGCTCTGGAACCGGGTTCAGCTATTGCCGGCATGCCTGTCCTTCATGCATGGAAGAGTAAACAGGTCATCGTGATGAAGCGTGGCATGTCCAGCGGATACGGTTTGTTGCTTCTTCTCCTTGTATGCATCAGGATAATTGACAGTAGCCATATTGTAGCCGACGTTCCCAACCCCATGTTCTATATGCCAGGAACGAAGATGTTATTCGGAGATGCTAAAGATACCTGTGAAGGCGAGTATTTATTTTGGCTTGTTCGTGCGTGATTCTGATTATTTGGTTGTGTAGCTATCAAGCAAGGTCTTGAGGGTAAGAATTGAGGGAGAGTATTATTGACTGTTGGAACTATTGTCTTGTACATGTACATTGCTTGTAAAACTACAAACGGACTTGGACCTGTTGTACATAGTGTAGTATATTGCATCATGCCAGCCTGGGATCTGCAACCCTGCCAGGAACGAAGACATTCATTCGCCGGATGAAAGTAAATATATATATGGACCTTCTGCACGTTTGTCCACGTCCGTGGCATCTCTCACTGCGCTATCAATCAGTCACTTGAACCGAAACCGAAGAGGGTATTATTGAGTGTGGTATTGTACATTGTCTCTGGATTGGATCGTAAGCAACATCTACCGTTAAAACTGCCTCGTTTCGAAATATTTAGTCCCCGTATTGGTAGGCGGTATAACCCCGGGAAAGAATACATTCCGTACTCCCCTATTGGCCTCATACCATCTCCAATCATGCGCCAAAATAACTTCCACCAACGGCGATAACGCAATCTGCCTAATTCTTCGCTGATGTTCCCTCGCCATGTCCGGATCGGCATAACCACAAGTGACGTGACCATGTTCGTCGACGTGAATGGCAATGTCCCGCTCTCCGGATATGACGCGGATGTCGTGAGCTGAATCCCCCGCGAGGTAGATCCATTGTCCATCTGGGGACGTTCGAGCGAGGATGTTGATATGTCCGTCAATGTGCCCGGGGGAATCAATAATATATAGGCTGCCATCCCCAAAGTAGTCCAGGGCCCGAGGAAAGGGACCTATAGACGTATGAAAGTCGTTCGGTGTTAAGATACGCGTGCGGTCGTGGGGGACGGAAGCCTGGAGTAGAAGAGAGTCTGGGTTTACGGGGTAGGCATTTTGTAGCAGCTCGTCACTGCCGGGACCGAGAATAAAGACGGCATTGGTGAAGGGCGCGTGATCCCCAATGCTAGAGAAAAGGAGGTTTTCCGTCAATGAACACAATTCATAGCAACATTTATGCATGGCGATCACTCACTGGTCCCAATGAAGGTGACTTAGTACCACGGTAGTGATATCCTCCGGGCGAATCCCACCTTTCTGAAGGGACTCATCAGCCGTTTGTGAGACTCTCGGGCTAAACAGCTCTCGAATCCTTTTCTGCGCGGCAGGCGATAAAGTGTCTATATCCCTCCTAATGCCGAGGTCGAATAAGAGGTGTTTCTGTGTTACGGAATGCCGAAGGAAGAAGGACAAGGCTGGTGTATCAGGCGCGATGTCAGAGGGAGACGAACCAGACACGAATATGCGGAGGGGGAGACGGAGAAGTCCTGCAGAAAGAGCTGAGACTTCGATGTATGCTTGGTTGGGCTCAGGGGGTGGGAGGTCGAACGACCCTGGGTCAATGTCCGCCATGGTGTTCCTATCTCCGCGAGTGCTGCCTAACTGTGGACTTGAAGCGGCGACGTGCAATTAGTAGACCGACGTTCTTGTTCTGGAGGCAGAACAGATATATAACCTAGAGGATGAGCGTGGCGGCTCGCTGGCCTATGTACCCGGAGATCACGACGGGGTGTGAGAGTGAGAGCGGATATGTTCAGAGTTTCATGAACTTGTCAAGGACGCATGAACATATTTGCCATAGTGAACCCCTTGGCCGGCCATGCTATATAATCCAATTTTTACCCTAGGAAGCCGCAGTTGGCTCTGACTCAGGTCACTTTTTCCGTTAAGATGTTGTGGTCGGACGCAAGGAAATAACAAGTTGTTAGAATCCCGAGACGCGGAGGCCGCTCAGCTGTCTTTATTTTGAGTCTCTTTCCTTCGTACCCGCGATAGCCTGCGATGAAGCACATGTGGTGGTCAAGTCTAAAGTGCCAAGTCCGAGAGATGTGCGAGCTTTTCGGAGAGGACTATCGGCGACGACGTTACCGGTGCCTGCGGTTTCAATTCCGGCGACTCGGAGAGAGAGAGAATCTACTCCGCACATAGCCGCACACCGTAGATCACCGCAGCGTAGAGCAATGGCCGAGAGACTCTGTTCCAGTCTCTGTTCTGGTCGGTTTACATCGCTTGAGTAACAGCTAACACAGCGGGGCTCGGCGAGTCACGAGAGGGATGGCGAGTTGTTATATATATTTCATTGTCTGCGCAGCGTGATTGGAGTCCAGTGTTGTACCGAAGAGGAGAAGCAACGTATAAAGTCCCTCGGTCAAGGTCTACTGCAGCTGTAAGGTATTGCGAAAAAAAATTCCAGTTCAAGGTAAAACAAGAGGCAAGAAGAAAAAACGAAGAGAAACATTTGTGGACAAATGCAAGTTGTTAGAAGACGAAAAACGAATGGAAAGAACTTGCATTTGCATTTGAAAGATATACGAAAGAGAATAATAATGATAATACAGTCCGGCGAAGGGAACGAAGTAAGAAACGAAAGGGGGTAACTAAAGTTCACACAAAAGTTCTTGACCTAATACTTGATAGTCCCACTATGAGCTCAATGGGCTTTTCGTATCAGGGGTTGTTGACCCTGAAAGTGCACTGGGTGGCCTGGTCCCGGGATACGACGCTGAAGATGACAGCGACGGCCGCGAGGGAGGATATGATGAAGACGACAATGCCGAAGAGGGTACCGGTTGCACAGCATATGACGAATACCCTGCGGCAATGCCGTGGTCTCTCTCGGGCGGGGATGTTGGCAGCGCTGTGTATGATGCCGAGCGGAATAACGGAATGCTCGAGACAAGGGCCTTTGTCGCACGTAATGGGGCAACCAATATCCGCGATGAATCCTTTCGCTTGAGGGATTTGTCCAACAGTTGACCAAGAATGGGGGCGTCGCGCTCAACGGGGGAAGGAGGATACGATTTACTGGACACGTGAGCAGAGGAATGGAACGATGCCAAGGTTGAAAGCGAAGAAGTGGACGCGCGCCGCGAAAGCGTCCCGCTTTGCAATTGAATTGCAGAAGCAGATCGTGACAAGCTAAAGGTAGGCTTCCACCGCCAACTCCAGGACTTGGATTCCCGTCCGGAGCCGACCTCGACCTTGGAAGACGTGTCCGGCTGGTTGTACATCCATGTAGCCACAAGGACGACGGTGGCACCGAGGATGAATGTGATCGTCATCTCAAAGTTGAAGAGGACCACGGAAGCCAGGAAGGAAATGACGATGCTCAGGCTGGTTGCGAAGCCCTTGAGGATGTTATCGGCATACTTGATGACCAACGCGGTCAGAAGACCGCCGAGGACTTGCACAAGCACCGTTGCCCACGCCCAAACGCCGAAGTTCTCAAACAGGCTAGCGCTGAACCAAGAAGAGGCCGAGTTTGACGGGGATTTCGAGAAGAGAATGGGGACGAGCGCGGGGAGCAGGGAGAAGAGGGAGAGCTGCACGTTGCGCACCCAGAGATCTGCTTGGGAGTTCTTGAGCACCATCTCGAAATAGACACCAGCGAGGCCCGAGGTGAAGCAAGCGGCGACGACAGCCATGAAACCCTTGAAGGCATTCATCTCGTGCTGAGAAACGGGTGAAGAGTGGGAAGTGCCTGTTTGGATCTGAACAATGCCCACGCCAATGGCGAGGAAGAGGAGCGCGAGCCACTTGACAGGGCTTAGCTTCTTACGAAGCATAAAGACAGAGAAAACGGCGGTGGTGAGGATCTTCATCTGGTAGCTGACTTGGAACGTGGCTGCTTCCAGATTCGATACGGCGACGAATTGGAGATTATTTTGAATGACTACAGGGGATTTATGTCAGCGAATTACGTTCGAACGGGACCGACGGGAACTGACCATATAGAATAGCGGGTATAGACAGTTTCCAACAGTCTGGGCGGAAGACCTCCTTGCCCAGCCGTCTGAAGCGGCCTAGCCAGACCCTGGGGTTCCACAGGGAGGGGGAGTTGTATGAGGCCGGTGCATTGGGGACGAATTGCGGGGAACATGAATCTATGCGGGTAAAGGCGACGATGAGGGATATTGAGCCCTTGAGGAGCTCGGTCATGAGGACGGCAGCAGCTGCAGAGTAAGTATGCGAGGGGTCGGAGGACACGCGAGAGTAGTGCATTATGAGCGTTAGCATGGCGTTTTGGACTGCCAGAGTCACAAGCCTGGGCGAACGCGTTGGTTCAGTACGGATGCGGTCGCGAAGAAGAGAGCATGGACTGACGAGACGTATTTGAGGGGCATACCGCAGATGGAGGGGACTGCATTTTGCGAGTCTGGGGGCAGGCCGAGCTCCTCCTTCTCGTGAACATCCTCTTCGTGCAGTTCGACAGCGAGATGCAACGACACTGGCTGGCCATTGCGGTCGATGAATTGAGAGGCCATGTAAGGTAGGGGTGCGTTGGGTATCGTTGCGAGAGATTATAAGGTCTATAAGAACCGGTGTCGACCAGGCCGCTCCGCAGCTGGCAGGATGGAGAGAGAAGAGAAGAGGAGGCGTCCGGTGCTCACAGAATGCAATCGCCCGCAACCGACCTGATATCCCCTCCCCCGTGGGAACAAGATCCCCGCTCATCAACAACATTTCTCCCGCCACCGCTTCTGATCCTCTTTTTCACGTTTGCAGCCTTTCCCCTAAATGTGAATAAAGCCCAGATAAAAATTATTAAATCTACAGAGCTGCTACTGCTGCTGCTGCTGGCTCCTATCGCGGCCGCTGCTGCGGATGGCCTCCAACGCGGTCCGGGCCATGTGTGGACCTCCATCTCAATCATCCCGATGGCACATCGCCCTCGTATGTGTGCAGCTTAGTATGGGAACGCCTGCCGTCACAGATTCAACACCTTGATATCAAGAAGCACCGCTCCCGGTGCGGACATGTCAGCAGAAGCTGCTGCTACCTCTGCAGGCAATGAACATGACGTATGGGGGCACGGAGGGGCACGGACTCTGTAGAGAGCTTCATCGTGAACATACACAACTATGCACGAGCCGCTACCGTCACGAAATACCTCTATATCCTACCTCGCAACGAACAACCCCCTGACGTACATCGCTCGTTGCATCAACTTTCGCTCCAATGCACCCAGCGCTGAACATCGCCAGCAGCGGTTCTCGCTATCGAAACCAGTTCTTGCCTGTGCAAGTCTTATATCACCTGGTGGTTCGTGCGTCAATCCACCGCGTATCGCTGCCATATAACCCGGGGGGACAGCAGCCGATGAGCATAAAAGTGCGCGAGTGCTCCCGAACCACCGTAGGTCATATTTAACCGCAGTGGGATCGCATCGGGTTCGTCTACAGGTAAGGTATTCGTTCTCTTGACCTATTCTCGCTCGTGGATAGGCAATCCAGGACATGCCAAGTGTACGGTCGTATGCGCAGCAGATCATGGGTGTCCATTGCTGTCCCCTGGCCGACTTATCGCAGATGCAAAGAACATAGTATAGCAGTCAGAGTAATTCTCTGGCAAGAGTGTCAGTCTCGCAAAGAACACGACAGAAGCAAAACGCCACCACACCTCTGGACGAAATCTACAAGTCGCCCTCGATCTCCAATACCACCGGACAGTGGTCAGAAGCCCCGTATATCTCACTTCGGATCTCACACATCTTCACTTTATCCGTCAATCGCTCGCTCGTAACAACTAGCAATTGCAAATGCAAAAAAATGTCAGATACACTTTATGAAAACGATCGAACCAATCACATGGGTCGAAATATAGGAGTAGATACTCACATGTGTCTAGCCGCCATCCGATTCCCTTTTCCCTACAATTAAATCGGTAGGAAAAGTAGGTATAGTGCCGTTTCTCGGGATGCAGATTCCGCCAGACGTCCACGAACTTTCCGTCGCTCGAGTCTGGAGGGTTGAGAATACGAGCAAAAGAGGATGTCTCTGCTTCAGTGTAACCCGGCGTTTTGTTCCAATTTGTCTTCGGGTTGGCCAAATCTGAAACGAAAGATGTCGTATATGAGTATGGGTGCAGTCACTGTCGAACAGAGATGTCGAGGTGGTAACGACCACTTTCTGCATATGACGAGACGTATCTGTGATGCATACCTAGCTCTGTGGGCGCGACGTTTAGGTCGCCTGCCCAAATGACGGGTTTCTTCTTGTCCAGTTCCCGGATGTAAACCTCGAAATGCTTATTCCATTCGTTCTTGGCGTCCAATGTCTATTGAAATTGTCGTTAACGATGATCATAACTGTGATTTGGAATTGTCAGTGTCGCACCTTCAAGCCGGTCCCGGCATTCACGACGTATGTTCCAATAACATACAAGTTGCTGAACTCCAGCGTGACTATTCGACCCTTTACGGATTTGGGGTCTGGATGACCAGGTAGGGTATAATCCACAGAGAGTGGTTCAATCTTGGATAATATCGCGGTTCCTGCTAGGTACGCCCGAATGTTCGTAGGTGCATCACAGTGGAAACCATGAATATGGACTCACAGTATGTCTTCTTGTCAGATATTGACCAGTATCGGTGAGGATAGCGAGCTGTGAGCTCCGGGTCTACTGGAGGGTTGTTGACCTATTTTCCCTCATATTGAGTGACACCCTGCGAGATGAATGGCTAAGCACCGACCTTCGTCTCAGTTAATATGAGAACATCCGCATCCTCAGCTTCGACATAGTATTTAAATCCCTATGAACCAAATATACATTTCATTTGTTTCCCTTCAAATGTCACCAGTAAATGTCGCCTACCTTCTTCTGAGCTGCAGCAAGACCACAAATATTCCACGTCGCAATCCTCACACAACCCTTATTCTTCTCCGGGAACTGAATCTTCACAGGCAAGACCTTGTTCGTAGGTTGGTCATTCACAGGAGGTGGAGATTTCTTCGCTTTCTTCCCTTGAGGCTTTGTAGCCTTTGCCTTCGTGGCTTTCGTATCTGCCTCTGTGTCAAACGAACTAGAAAGGGAGGATTCCTCGTCCTCCGATTCTTCGAGTTTTCGTTTGGAAGACGATGCTGCTGCGCGTTTGGGAGGCATTAAGGCAGAGTCAGTGTATCTGAAGACGGTCAAGCTAATCCTATGCGATGGAAAGTGAGGATGTGGTAGGCCGAGTTGAGATGTTCGACCAATGAGGTGTGCGAAACGCAACATCAAACATCAGCAAAATAGTGCGCGCGAGGTGACCCCTTGCGAAGTTCCGGAAGGAGAGGCGCGCGTTGTAACGCCTTGCAACGACTTGCAACGTTGTAA